>LPNX010049335.1:64759-104413 GCA_001517045.1 Pseudotsuga menziesii | reverse complement strand
TGGGAAAAACCCCCGTCAAAATAAGTAAGAATCAGGAAATTTTGTTGCAATCTCCAACTCTTTAGAGAAGTAATGCAAAACATTGGTTCTTATGTGCATCAAAATCTTGGGACTGTGCATGTGAACCTCTCCAAACTAAATGATTATGTCTGGAGGAATTTTCCTCTTTGGAAGAAGAAGAATATGCTCAACTGAATCATGAACATAGACATCTGCAATATGAAAACTATACCTATGTAGAGAAACTGATATAAACTAATGAGAGAGAAAAAGTGCTTGAAAATTCGAACCATGTGAGGTAAACCCAAGAAAATGATATATTGTAGCCTTGAACATCGAACCATGTGAGGTAAAATCATCTCCAAGTGTTAGGAGCAAGTGTCCAATCGAATGCAGAATGTCTCCATCTTTACTAGTTCCGTGAGGAGATGAGCATGTGATCAAATAGAAAGGTAGATAAATACTGGGACTGTGGAAATCGAATGATTGAGATCCATAATATGATATACCTTCAAAAATAACTAATGATCCATCAAATATAATATCAAAAAAATCATGAGAGAAAACTGACATCAGATCCTCAACAACAATTTTGAAAAAGACTTGCGGTACTTGATTTTTCACACCAAAATACATGGCAACAACTACAAGCATGACTGGAGACTCTTGAGACTTAAAAATCAAACCAAATAAGGTCATATAATATCCAAAAAAGTTCATTTTAGATCCAAGCGTATGGAACAAATGTTCCAAGTGCCCCACCGAAATGGTAGATGCACAATTTTCTCCTTCTTCAACAAAATTCTTAGTATTGGTGCATGCAATCATGTAGAAATGTGCTGGAAGCTCTAAGTCAAAGAGAGAAACTGGACCACTCCTAAAATCTGATATTTCTTCCAAAACATCAAAAGTATTACTTTTCTACACACCACCAGCAACATTAGAGATAGAAAAATCAAATTCCTCTTCATTTTCTAAAACAATTACAGTCACAAACTTTGCACAAAATTTAAAAGAAAAGAATCACTGGAGAATGCTGCATAGAATCAAAGGAGAGTTTTCCTTCAATAGCAGAGATTCGAATTTCTTCTTCTAGATCATCTATATGAGAAGATGAGATATCAGAGATCTCATAAACTTCTGGAGTATAGGGATAAGGAGTCACTCTATTGAGACTTTCTTCTATTCGAATTGACTGTGTTGAAGATTTTGCTTCTTCTTCATCTTGAACAACTTGTTTTGCTATAGAAGAGGGAACAATGAGCACATTCTTGAACTCATCATGCTGAATTTTAATAATACCTCTCCCAGTAGTTGGTATTTGGGAGTCACGTCCCTTATCAGTTCTAGGTCCTCATGATAGAGTGAGACTCGTGAAGGATTCCTTGGAGGAAACCATGTGGTTGGGTTCTCCAAAATCTATCAAGTAATCCTTCGACAAAGTGAGGCCTACTATCAAATCAAGGTACCTCTCATATTCTTAAGTATGATCTCCAGCATCAGACATATCTGCACCTTGTGGAAAGTAAATATTGTTATGTTCAAGGAGTGTTGTCAACTGGCTGAGGGTCTTCTTCATGCATTGGATTTCTGGATGAAAGCCTCTCATACAACATGGACACCTAGTCTTCTATTTTTTGGAACCTAAGGCTCCATCGAGATATTTTTTATTCTCTTTTGGATTCGAATAAGAGGCTTTAGGATCCTTACCCTTGTTCTTTCCTCTGGCTTGTGCATTGTTTGACTATGACATCAAAAGAGATTGATTATTGGAGGTTTCTAACACTCCCATTTGAACCAACTTACCCTGCTCCTATATTAAGGGCTTGGCAAACAAATATAGAGAAGGCATATTCCAATTGGGGATGGAAGCTCTTTCGGAATGGAAGGTAGAGACAAATATGGAGTACCCAGAACCAAATTTTCTAAGCACAGACAACACGAGCTTCTCATCTTTCCTCTATGTTCCACATTGTTTACATTGCAGTGCTAGAGACTTAAATTTTGTGAAAAACTATTGAATAGTTTTGAAACTGCTGGGATGCAATGAAATGAGATCATTCTCCAATATGTTCCCTCGAATCTCATCTTGCTTGAAAAATAAGAGTTCAATCTTTTCCCAAGCTTCTTTCGGAGTCTCTAGTCCCTCAAGATGGAACAAAATACCACAGGAGATGTGAGTGCATAGGAAGCGAAAGGCTTCATCCAACTAATTCAAGAACTTATTTTTTTGAGTAGGGTGATGGGGATCTGTCTCTCTACACATATTCATCCTAAAAATGCCCATATTGTGCAAGGATACTTGCATATCTTCCCTCTAATCAACATAGTTGAAGGGTGTAAGGATTCGGTGTATACGAGCTATAGAATCCATCGATTTTCATGTTGAACATAGAATTCTTCATCAAGCTACGTAGGTACATGCAAGTAACAATCATATAAGTTTCAAGCCTTCCACCTCAACATGTACACTTTTTCAGGGTCTGTCACACCTGCAAAGACTTCTATGGACAAATCCAAATTTATCAAGGCATAAATGGTAGGAATTATGTGGAAACCCAGTTGCTTCTAGTGTACAATGGAGGTTGGACAGACTTGCTGCTAGCTTGAACAAGGCTCTGACACCATGTTTTAATTATTGAATCATTGATCTAAAGAAAATGAGAGAAATTGAAATTGAAAGCTATAATTGTGCAATGGAATGGAATGAACAATGTACACTGAACAAGACAAATTTTAGAGAAAACTGATAAGAATTGATTAGTAAATTACAAAATTAATCTTCATTATTTCCAGCAGTATACAAAATTGTTACAAATAAGGAGAATTCCAATCATGTGGATAAGATTCGAATATACCAAATCAACCTGATTGACTGGCTAACTAGGAGTGTCGAAATCACTACATGGGAGCCACTAGTCTAACTATGGATAACTAAATCCATTCGACAATTAGTTAAAAAACTAGTTAGATTGACAAGGTAGGTGGAAAAAGGTGCCACTTCCCCATGCAGCCATGAACTGGTGCTAGACTAATTGAAAGTGATCTAACTCAATGTAACTAAATATAAACTCAGCATAATTGGTTACCTACCTCAACCAACTGATGGAGGATATTGGTGGCACTCATAGTGGCTCGTAAATGTAGGGAATGGTCTCAAAGGTAGTTAAACTCATGCATGAACATGCAGTAAGTGGTAGTTAACCTCTATATGTGTTCTCCATACTCCAGTACAATAAATATGTCTCCCTATGCTAGACAAAATGATTAATAAACTATAAATGGACAAGGGAGGGTTATAATAATACTAACACCATGGTCTTGAATTGTTTCCAAAGAGCCAAAGAATATTTTGGTTGATAAAGAAAGATACCATCATCCATTTGCAAAATTTGAATGTCCAAAAAGAAATGAAACAAACCAACACCAAACCAATATCTATCATTTCAAAGGTATATGCAAGTTGGTTCTTCAAACCCAAAAGCAAACTGGCATTATTTTGAGTTATGTGTAAATCATCAACATACGATGCCACAATCAAAGTATCACCATGCACATGTAATACATAAACATTATGGTCATATTCACAATGATTAAATCCAATATTGATAAATCCTATTATCAGTATTCTCATAACGAGCATGAAGTTCTTGTTTCGAATCATACAATGACTTATTGAGTCGATAAACAAGACTAAAATTTCCCACAAAACCTTGAGATAGTTCCATATAGATTTCTCAAACAAAATCCATGAAGAAAGGAACTTTTAACATCCATTTGATGAAGTTCCCATCCAAAATGAGTTGCGAGTGAAAGAATCAATCGAACAAAGTTCATTTTGGTAACATGGAAAAATGTTTTAGTGTAGTCAATGTATTCTTTCTAAGAGAATCCCTTGGATACCAAATGAGCCTTGTGACATTCAACAACACTATCAGAAGTAAACTTGGTCTTGTATACCATTCAACAACACTATCAGAAGTAAACTTGGTCTTGAGTGTTCAGGTTCACCATTAAGTGCAGCTCGACAAACAGCATCACGATGAACATATGCATAAGTTTCTTCAAGATCGAGTGCATGATCCTTCCTGAGAATCTCACCTTGAATTTGTTCAAAGTATGCATCTAGTCCATTCAAGAAGATATGCACCCACAATCTCTCAACTAATTTTTTTATAGGCGACAACATCTTTAGGATCCTTCATGACAATCCTATCATGATGATCTAGTTCTTGGAATATTTCTACCAGATCACCATAATAGGTGGAAAGAGGACGACCAACCTGTTTGGTGGAGAATGCCCGTTGATTCGGTGCAAAGAGTTGCGATTCATCTAACCCATCATAGAAAGCTTTGGAAAGAGCAGTCCAGATTTCACGTGTAGTAGACAGTCTAAGATCGTGCTTCATAATCTCTGGTGACATAGAAGTCAGCAACCACCCTTTGACATTTTGATTTTCAGCATACCACTTCGCATAGGAAGCAACAGTAACCTGCGGAGGAGGTGTTTTACCCATGAGGTATTCAAGCTTCTCACGCCCTGTGATCTACATTTCCATGACTTGGGACTAGACATCATAATTAACTTCAGTAAGAATGATACTGGTTGTGAAACCAGGGTTTTCTGATTGAACATGGATAACTAGTACAGAAGATGATTCAGGTTGATTTTTAGTCATGATGCGAGGGGTATATGAGAATTCAGGCTATGAGGTTATGATGATATAGAACGGATGATAACCCATCTTTGATACCAAGTCAAAAATAAGAATTTCGTGAGGAAAGGCTTCAATGATTTTCTATGATACTCATTTGGCATAAATAGCCGCTGTATACAGTTTTAGATCCTATAGTTTAGGACCGTAATTGACTAGTATAAGGAAAATTCTAACTACAGAGATATAATCAAATATTAACAAGGATTCTGGTCTATCTGTACAACTAGTGGTAGAGACAAATCAGGAGCATGAATGTCGGAGAACCAACTTGGAAATACTTGCTCCCAATCGTTAACACTAGCAATGTACAATATTTACTTAAACTTTCAGCCATCCATTGAAATTCAAAAGTACATCCTTCCAAGCTTCCATAAATTTGGGATATAGATGGATGGGTGTTCAATTCCATTAGTATTAATCACCACCAATTATGAATACATACAGTTAATTTCAAATATTTACTTAAGACTTACTTCGGATTTTACTATCCAACTCACTCGTCTCCATCCATTACAGTTTGCTCCCAAGCATCGCTTCTCTGTTTCTTATTATGATGCCATCTTTGCTCTACAATGTCTCAATTTCAATTCAATAAAAGTAGACACGTACTTCAATTTCCATGTTGATTTCTCATGGGAGAAAATTATTATATAACTAAAATGACTCCTCTTCAACCAGCTCAAAAATTAAAATAACTTCCTCGTGCTTTAACTGGAGAAATGGGCGATATGAAGTTGTAGAACTCGTTATTAAATTATTAAATTATCAAAATAACTCGCCCATGAACTTATTTTTTAACCATTTCAATTACTTCCTCTCTTAATAATTTAACCATCAATTTATATAAAGATTTGTTAATGGCATCATTTCTATGAGAATTGTTGTAATTCAATAGATGGTTAAAAAACAACTACACACGTGAAAACCCTTAGTCTTCATACGAAGAGAAGCATCCAAACCATGCTCATTCCAACCATCAATCAATTGAAAAAGTTTCATAGCTCTTCATCTATTAGAGAGAGAAATCACATCTCTGAGCTGGAAACCACCATGAATTAACATGAATTAATAGAGGAGCAAATAATATTTTTTTTCACTATGGTTCTATTCCAGACAATAGATTAAAAGATTCAGAGACCAATTTTTATAGATTTTTTATATCTAGGATTTTGAAGAGAAGAATCAAATTGCAATTTTAAAATTAATCAAGTTTGTTGGGGGATGTAAGTTTTTTTACAATTTTGTTTGAGAAAAACCCAAGATGTAATGTGTCCTTAGAGTCTCATCCAATTCTTGATCAAACCACATCTCAAAAAATAATTCAAACACGTGAAGATGAACCATATTGTCATAAACTAATTCAAATGCTTAGATAACAAAGGAAAACCTGAAATTTCCATATGGCAAAATTCTAAGATAAAAATATTTCTACATAAGTAAACCACTTTGATTTTTTAAGGTTGCATATGGAGGAATCTGGACTCTAATATAGCAGAATATCTTTCTCACTCTGCACCACACCCGGAATTTTATAATTTAATCCCATAACAACATGTATCGCATTTTTTGGGCTATATCAAATCAAAATACATAGAGACCAAGGTGGCATATGGATGGAATAGTTATTTTGTTTTGCTTCTATGCGGAGAAATTCTTGCTCTGCACCACACTAGTTTTATGTTTAAATTTTGTATCGCAACCCCAAGTATTTCATTCAGCTTGAGTGAAAAATAAGGTTGAATATCAATCTATCTCTTAACCTTCTTTAAAAAGACTTGAAAACCTAATTAATATCTATATTGAAAACCTAAACATGCCATGTGAAATGTATATTAGCTACATGGCCAACTAGCACATGGGGGAGTTTATTAGGAGTTTGGAGGATTTTATCAGGAGTTCTAAATATTTTATTACGAGTTCCGCTGTTACACACGGATGCAAATTAGCTAGACTCCAAGATTCCAAATGCCACTTCTACTAAGCATTAAGCAATTAGAGTTAAAGTTAAGCTAATACTTGTAGAATCATTGGAGTTAAGCTAATAGTTGTATCTAACACATAAGCTAATAGTTATCCAATATAATCGTGATTACAATTTAAGTTAAGCTAATAGTTTTAGAATCATTGGAGTTAAACTAATAGTTTTATTTAATAGTTAATTTAAAAGTTAATATATCAACAATTGTAGTTCAAGTAAAATTCATGATTGGAGTTGAAGCTAACATAATAGTTGTATAACGAATGGAGTTAAGCTCATACTTGTATTTAATAATCCAATAGTTGTATCTAATAATAGAATAGATGTTAACTAAGTTATTTTTTATTTTTTTAATTATGAATTGCGAATTTCGGATGACGCCCATAGAATCAATCTCAATAGTACACTTGTCTCATTCTCGTCCACACATGAAAAATCATAGATGGTAGTCCACCCCAAAAATTTAAGATATAATTATATCTATATGAAAAACCTAAACATGTAATACCAATTGTATATTAGCTAGATGCCCAACTATGAGATGTGGTAGTTTATTAGGAGTTTGGAGGAATTTATTAGGAGTTTGAATGATTTTATTAGGAGTTCGACTCTTACATGACTGCACATTACCTAGACTCCTAAATGCCAAATGCAGTTGGACTAAGTCTTAAGTGATTAGAGTTGAAGTTAAGCTAATAGTTATAGAATCATTGGAGTTATTAAACTAATAGTTCTAGAATCATTGGAGTTAAGCTAATAGTTGTATCTAATAATCGATGGAGTTAAGGTCGTAGCTGTATCTAATAATTGAATAGCTGCAGATTAATTTTAATTTTCACAACTATCACTAAATGTACTTATCACATGTTAATTAAGCTATTTGTTTTATTTTTTTGAAATTATTAATTATTAATTTTGGATGACACCCATAGAATAAATGTGGACAATACACTTTCTCATTCTCATTTAATTTTGGACAACACCCATAGAATCAATGTGAACACTATACTTGTCTCATTCTCGTCAGTAGATGAAAAAACATAGACCATAGTCCACCCCAAAATTCTAAGATATATACGCTTATGTGCCTAATTCAACATCTTTACATACTATTATATTAATTAAATTTAATAAAGTATATTAAATATGTTAGTTGAATGATGATATTTTAATTTTATTATTATATTCTATTATTCATTAAATGATATTATTTAAATAATAAATTTTTATATTTAATTAATTAAATATTAAATATTGATATTAAATAATAATTAATATTAGCTAATAGTTAATATTAACTAATAATTAATAGTAATTATTATAATTAAGTATATTATTATTTTTACTAATGTCTTTATATTCTATTATATTGATTCTATTTGATAAAGTATAATAAAATAAGTTAATTATATTTGATAAAGTATAATAAAATGTGTTAATTGAATGATAATATTTTAATTAATTATTAATTAACAATATTAATTATTAATATTAACCCCCAAGGGGTTTGGCTTGTTGGCCACTCCACATTCTATTAAAGCGTAAAGGTCGTTTAGCAGGTCACGAGTGCTGTATGCTGCAAAACACATGAAACCCATGGTGAAATTTATGATTATATAAAATGTTTGTAATAAAATTAGTATAGATATATTTTAAATTTGATACAAAAAAGTTTATACATCATTAAATTGAATTGGATCACTTTTCAAATTTTGAATTTAAATAGATAAAAACTTAACTTAATGAATTTGGCAACATCTTCCTCATATTCTGTTCTAAGCACCTTGTTATTCTCATTGCTATATCTTGTATACTATATTTTGTTAGTGATTCCAATGCTATTAACTTTTAAAATACATTTCATTCACCTAAATAAACACATAATCATAATAAAATATGTCACTATATATGTACAACATAAATAAATCTAACAATTAAAAATATTGTTTTCCTTTAAGAAATCATTAGTTCACATTAATGAAGTATATACATCTCTATAAACTAAAGCAATTACATTATAAAGATTCATTATCCACAAACAAAACAAAGGCAATTACATTAAAAATATTCATTATCCATAAACAAAACAAAGTCTTTTACAAAATAGTCTTTTAGAATAAATTAACATCATAAAAATACATGTCATAAATCAAGTAAACCCAATCCAACCACATTGTCACTTCACATTTTTATCACTCATAAAAAAGTCTGTAGTCTCACTATGATTTAGAGAATCAATCAAACTATACATAACATCCACTATTCATGTTCATTGGTAATCAAAATCATTACTATTCCTGACACATTTTTGTCACTTACAAAAAAGTCGAGATGCAGTGTCGCTTTCATTAGTCATCAAAATTATTTACATGATCAATTAGAGTATACAAAAAAGTCGGGATGCAGTGTCGCTTTCAGTTCTGTTATCAGGCTTGTGTTATTGAATCTGATGTGTGTTCCTTGCTACTTTGATGGTTTAAGATTGATTTTGAGTGGAATTTCAAAAATTTGTTTAGTTTTTTTTATTGTTCATCCGCTTCTTAATCGTTGGTTGTGTTTAAAGAAGGATTTCTTGTTTTCTGAAAGTTAGGGTGCTCATTGAACTCTCTTTTCGTTGCATGTACTAAAATAGGAACATTAGATTAACCTCTAGATTTCATTTCTTGCTTGCATAGTAAACTTATTTTTCTTCCCTTCAAAAAAGAAAAGTTTTGCTTGAGATTAGGACATCATATTTGAGCGTTGGAATTGGGTTTTCTTATTGGCTTCATAAGCTTTCAGGACCTTTACAATCTTTCGTCTCTCATGCATATAGGACTATCTTGATCAAAATATTAAAAAAATGGTAGTTTTAAGTTAGATTTTCTTATGTTTTTAAGAAATTTGAAAAGATAGAGTGCATTGGCATATAGGTGTGCTTGGTGTTATTTTAGGAAAAGAGATTCTCACCCTTCCCATTTACTTTCGGAAAGAAGAATTTGGTTTGTAGAAGTATTTGCTTATATTTGATTTGATGTTCATGACTGTTGATTGGTATAATTTTTTGTCTTGAAACAAAAAGAAAAAACACTCTCTTCCCTCCCATAAGTAGGCATATTCAATGGTAAAGTGAATATTTGCACAAGCATACTGCATGGTTTTACTTTTCTGTCAGAACAGCATGCATTCACCTAACCGTACAAGTTAAAATCAATGGTAGTTGTAGGTTAAAATTTACGTAGTAACTTGAGTGATAGGTTAGAGACGTGTTCAGGCATCGTAAAACGTAGGAGCTGTCATTATTTGTCAGCATTACATTCTGGGATTCACGCGGTTCTTCCACGTACTGTCAGTATAGTGAACGACCTTTCATGTACCCTTGAGGTATATAGAAAGGTACTTCACGTACTTGAATGTATATCAAAAGGCCCCTTGTGTACGGTTATGCATTAGACAGCACTACTACCAATTTGAGCTCCCACATACCTTCAGTATATCGAGAGACCCCGCTAGGGTACCTTATCTATCTGAGGAAAGCCCTTTGGCCGTCTTGTCTGGATCCATACACCGAAAACAACATTCGGGGAGATTGATATGCACGTACCCTCGAGGTATATCACGAGTGGCACTGGCTTGACAATCCTAGTGAGAGACCTGACTTTTGAACTCCTCTTGTCATTTTAAGTTTGCTTGTTTTGACCTATAGTTCGAGTAGGGAAGTCTTTTGGTGTGTTTTTTCTAGATTTTCAAACCCTAGGTTAGATAGGAACTATACAAACTAGCTGAGTTAAGACAGTCCAGGAGAGTACAGGGCTTACCACCCAATTTTACTCCTGTTTCAGGAGGAAATCCAATGGAAGCTATCGACCAAGGAGCTGCTACCACCTCCCAAGTGGGAGATCATGTGGTGGCAGAAAGTGGAGTACCATATTCTTCATACTCGCCTCCCTTGGTCCAACAGCCTTTCCATGAGGATTCATCACTCCATCCTCCTGCAGAAGACCATGTTGATTATACCCATCCGGATTTTGGTCCTAATGCTCCTTTCTGGGAGACACCTATCGGACAGGCCATTGCCTCATTTGGCACCCATGTAAGTTCTCCTGAAATTGAAGAAGAATGCAGGCAATACCGTGCTACTATCCTCCATGCACAGGAGGTAGAAAAGCAAATTGACAACATACTAGGCTCTTCACCAGTTTGCTCCACATTCCTTCCTGTGGGATATCGTTCACTAGCCAATTCTATGAGACCCATTGAACCGATTATAGATCGTCCATTAACAACCCACAGCCCAGGTCAAATTTCCACACCTCTCACCTCTTATGTTATGTCTGATCCAGATCCTCCTAGATCTTTTGCATCTGGGGCCCAACCTTCAATTCTTGTGTCTTCAGTACCTTTGAATGCCAGGGGGAAACCCCGGCATGACCTACGTTATCTGATCCTGGAATTGTACCTAGTCAAGAGCAGACCTCCAACATAGAAACATCTACAGTTTTTGTCCCTCCCACCCACACTAATGTGGTAAATCCCCCATCTAGTTCAGGTCATCCCTTGGGGGAACAACCTGTGGCCATTCAGTATTCTAGTGGTTATGGTTATCAAATACCTGTAGGTAATCATCCATCTAATCCTACTGGAATTCCATTCCCTAGAAGCACTTTTACGCCATAGGGGCAACCCAACTGGTCTTACATGCCAGCCATGGGAGGGATACCCATACATCCTGCGGGAGGTGCGGGAGGACCACCTTATGGAGGTCCTCCCCCTGGGGGACCTAATGGTCCTAGAGGGCATGGTAGTCCTCCTCATGGTCCTGACAGTCCTAGTGGTCCTAGGGGACCTAGTGGCTTTCCTCCTTATGGATCTGGAGGGTCTAGTGGCCCTCCACCTAGTGGTTCTGGTGGCTCCAAAAGTTTCCCACCTCCTGGAGGTTCCAGAGGGTCTAGTGGTCTGCCTCCTTATGGTCCTGGTGGTCTTGGTGGTCTCGGTGGCTCTGGTGGTCCTCCTCCTAGAGGTCCTGGTGGTCCTAATGGTCCTAGTTCTGGAAATCAACCCCCCATGGGCGGATTTCCCGGCAGTTCTTCCTCACAGCAACCTATTTTTCAGTCAACCTATGGCCCTACTAGTAATTTCATGCCTTATCAATATTACCAGTATGTGCAGCCCAATAGATAGTTACCTTTCCTTGCAACTTTGGACTTGCCTGATTTGTCCAAGTTGATTAATGATCCCATTCGACAATCCCTCATGGCCTTCCATTCCAGTAAAGTTACCATCAGACATTCCAAAATTCGATGGGAAGCAGGGTGAAGATCCACGGAACCATGTCATGATTTTTCATTTGTGGTGTTCCTCAAACTCACTCATGGATGATTCCATCCGGTTACGACTCTTTTAGCGAACTTTGACTGGTACGGCTGCAAAGTGGTATATTGAACTCCCACAACATTTGTTTGTGGATTTTGGCTCATTGGCAACCGTATTTCTTACGCACTTTCAGCTCCCTATTCGTTATGAAACGGGCACTGATATTTTAACTTCTCTGCGATAGAACACCTCCACCCATATTTCTGATCATATTCACGAGTGGAGAAGGTGGAGAAGGCTTATTAAGGCCCCTATTCCAAATCAGTTGTTAGCTGATTGGTTCACTAAGTCCTTGTTGCCTCATATTGCCCGATATGTGGCCATGGGCGGTGCCGTTACTGAAGAGAAGGCTATTAGTCGGGCTCAGTACCTAGATTTGGACTATTCCTAGTCTGGGACCCTTTATGACCTGATTCCTCATGCTCCTCACCCCAACACTGACCCTGCCAAGCCATCAACAGAAGTACCTGTTGACAGGATTTTTGGTTCAATCTATTCCCCATCCGCAATGAAACCTGCCAAGCAAACCCAACCTGCTACTCCTTCGACTCCCAAGGTTTCTGTCGAGGTCAATTCTATTCAAAGTACTCAAACCTAGGGTAATAAAAAGAAAGGTAAAAATCGAAATAAAAAACCTGGAAACCACCAGGAGACCCCACAATCAACCCATAATGACAACAACATATGGAAAAGGAAGGCTAAATACCCTTGTCTATTATGTGGTGGTGACCACTTCTCTAAGGAGTGTCCCTGTCAGGACGAAATCTCCCAGTTTTTGAAGTCTAACCCCGCACCTGCAGTACTTACGAATCCTTTCCGCTCTAAAAAATAGCTAGTAGACCACATGTTGAACCATGGTAACTCCAGTTCATCAGAGGAAATTTGTATGATGTCCTCAGATACCATCCATCAGCAAACTCGAAGCCAGAATTATGATAAACCCATAGATAAGCAAGAAGACCAATCTTCTTCAGGGAAAGCTCCCTCCACTAGTTCTCCGGAATCCTCATCTACTATTCCCTTGTCTATCGAGAAGCCTACTCTCGACAGGATTTTGCACCCACCAAAGAGTACTCTTCGGAAGGATATATTTAATCCCAATGCCTGAGTTGCTCAATTCTATAATGTGGTTGAATATCTCGCTTAGGCACCTTGTGCGATGTCTACCCTAGAAGTACTCCAAAGTTGCCCTACACAACGCAAGAACTTGTTGACTAAATTAGGAGTCGTAGACCTGGATAACACTAACTTGATTCACTTCAATGCTGAGAACTATAAACCTAGATTATCACATAAACTTGCTTTTTAGATCATTACGAAAGTAGTGGGAAATAAAGTCTTTCGAATGGTACTAGATTAAGGAGCTTCAACCTCAGTGTTATCTCTGACTTGTTGGAAATCTCTTGGCTCTCCCGAGCTTGCTACATAACCTACGACTCTTAAATCCTTTGATGGATGAGGATTCCAACCCCACGGCCTCATATCAACCCTAGAGGTCGAGATAGCGGGCAAAACCATTTCCATCCAAGTAGAAGTGGTAGATGCCCCTTTAGATTATAACCTCCTTTTAGGAAGGAATTGGTTCTATGCCATGAATGTTGTTGCTTCAACATTATTTCAAACGGTCCAATTCTCGCATCTCGGGAGAATTGTTACTATTGACGAGCTTGATTTCTGTATGCCGGATGTTACTACCTCTATGGCTAATAACATCCCCATGTTAGGTCAGTCCCCTCCTCCTTACCAGTCGATTGGGGTAGGTATGTTAAAGGATTCATCCCTTATGGGGATTTTTCCCTCCACTCCTCCTAGCACAGATATCGTGACGGTACATATGATCGCTTCATTTTATATTGTACCCCAGGGCACAAATGTTGTTGAGGCCACCTTGTTCAGCCCGCACGAAGCCATGTATGAAACCATTCAAACTTGTTCCGATGATCACACTAATGACATTCATTTAGTGGCTTCGGATCCTTACCATTTACCATACTGGTTAGCACCTTCTCTTCTGGTTCTAAACTATCTCTCCGTGACTTTTCCTTCTAACGAGTCCATTATAGAGATCATGAACATGGGTGAGCCCATTTTGGAGGATCACCATCATAGATCCATGTTCCTTCCCAATACCAGCTCGAGCAGCTATGATTTTGCATCCTGTTTTCCTACTGATATTGTCAATGTTCTGCAAAGTCCTATATTGTTGCAAGATACAGATTCTAAAGGAAACCTTTGCAACATTACTCAGACAAACCCAATTGACGTATCAACCTAGATTGATGTTATTGAGCATGTTCATGTTGGGGAAAACTGCTCCACAGATGAATCTGAAGCATATAAGGCACTTTTTAATAAATTCCATGATATTTTTGCTTGGTTCTATGAAGAGATGCCGGGGATTGACCCTTCCATTGTGGTCCACGAGATTAAAACTTATCCCACAACTAAACCTGTCAGGCAGAAACTTAGGCAAGTCCATCCTAGGAAGGTCGTAGCTATTAAAGCTGAGATTGAGAAACTTCTGAAAGCTGGTTTATTTATCCTGTACCTCTGATGAAATGGGTATCGAACGTTGTCCCTATCAATAAAAAGAAGGGCACCATTAGAGTCTGTATCGACTTTAGGGATTTAAATAAAGCTTGTCCCAAAGACAACTTTCCTACTCCGTACATCGATCAGATTATCGACAATTGTGCTGGAAGTGTCATCTTTTCATTTATGGATGGCTTCTCTGGCTACAATGAGATTGAGATATTTCCCACCGATTAGTATAAGACAACATTCATTTTCCCATGGGGAACCTTTGTGTATAAGAAGTTACCTTTCAGCTTGAAAAACGATGGCACTACGTTCCAGTGTGCGATGTCCTATGCATTTCACAACATTAAACATATTGTTGAACCGTACCTTGATGACATCCCTGCTCATTCACAGCGATGGGAGGACCATCCTGGTCATCTTAGAGATATATTCTTGAGATGTCGTCATTATAATATACGGCTCAATCCGCATAAATGTGTTTTTTGCATTGAGACAGGATGGCTGCTTGGCTTTGTGGTATCCAAAGATGGCATCCAGATCGATCCTTTGAAGATTGCCACCATAATTAATCTACCAACCCCAACCACCATCCTTGAACTCCAAAGTTTGCAGGGGAAGGAAAAATTTCTCCGCTGTTTCATGTGCAATTTTGCTGAGAAAACACACAGTTATATGCGTCTCCTCAAGAAGAACACTCCATTCTTCTCGGATGACCAGGCCCAACGCTCCTTTGATAGTATTAAGCATGCTTTGACTCATTCACTCATGATACACCCCCCGGACAATTCAAAATATTTTCTCTTGTATATTGCTACCCTCGCTACTACCATCGCCATGGTTTTAGTGCAAGACAATCTCCACGGTCAGGAGCATGTGATTTATTACACCAGTAAGAATCTTATTGATTCTGAAACCCGTTATTCACATGTGGAGAAGCTAGATTTGGCCACAGTCATTGCTGTGCAAACATTTTGTCACTAAATTCTTCTTCACACTACCACCGTATTGGTATACCAGAACCCGATGTACTACATTTTGACTCGTCAGGTACTCGGGGGCAAGTACTCTCATTGGATCATCATCCTTCAGGAGTTCGATCTTGAGTTTGCCAAGGTTACATCAAAGAAATCCTTGATTTTTGCTGAGCTTATATGTGACCTTCCCTGTGCTACCATGGAATCTGATCCCAGTGATTCATTTCCGGAAGAATTCCTATTCCTAATTAGCACTACTAATCCTTGGTATGGAGATTTGTTGATTTATCTCCAGACCCAGGGTTTTCAGCCGCAACTATCTCGCGATGATCATCGCTGCATTCATCACCACGCGAAATACCACCTCATCTTGCATGATACCTTGTATAGACGTGGGATTGACTCCATTCTTTGGAAATGCCTCACTCATGAGGAGGCTGAACACATGTTAAATGATTTCCACTCTAGAGCATGTGGTGGTCATTTATCTAGGATGGCTACAGCCTAGAAAATTCTTCGCACTAGCTATTTCTGGCCTTCTGTCTTCAAAGACTGTCATGAGGATGTTAAGAAATGCCCACCATGCCAACATTTTTATCCCAAAAGTTTCACCCATCCTGCTCCGCTTCGCCCCATCATTGCCGTTGGTGCTTTTGCCAAATGGGGGATTGACTTCATGCATTGTAAACCTACCTCAGCCGGGGGGCATGGTTACATCATCGTAGCCATGTATTATTTTACAAAATGGGCTGAGGCCATGCCTACATATGCAGAAGATGGTAAGACTACCGCTCTCTTCTTGTTCAATCATATCATAGCTATATTTGGAGTTCCGCAGTCCATCGTCACTGATCACGGATCCCATTTTCGTAATCAAATGATGGAGAAATTGAGTGCCAAGATAGGATTTTGCCATGAAAACTCTATGCCATATTATCCGCAAGCTAGTGGTCAGGTAGATGCCATTAACAAGGTTTTGAAAACTATGCTTCGTTGGATGGTTGGAGATCATAAATCCAATTGGCATCTTGTTCTTTTTTCCACTCTTTGGGCTTATTAGACTTTCATGAAAATAGCTACTGGTTTCACGCCATTCCAGCTTGTCTATTGACTTGAAGCTGTCTTACCTATCCAATGTCAGATTCCATTTTTACAACTCACCGTCAAACTTCTCCTAGACACTTCCGCAGAGGAAGCGAGATTTTTGTACTTGAATAACCTTGATGAGACTCCTAGAGATGCTGCCTTGGCTAATGAGGCACATAAGAAATGTGTCAAGGCCCAGTACGATAAATTTGTCCAGCCTCGTGTTTTCAACGAGGGTGACCTAGTTTTGACTTATGACTAGAGATATGACAAGCTAGGAAAGGGTAAGTTTGAGTCTATGTGGTATGGACCTTTCGTTATTTCCAAGATGTTAGAGAAAGGAGCCTATGAGTTGGTAGATTATGATGGAATCCCTTCAGGGAAACCTTGCAATGGGTTGTACCTAAAAAGGTACTATGCCTAGGTCTTCTCAGATGGTATCTTGTATATATGTATATTGATTGAATTTTAGTGTGTTTTCAGTATTTTCAAGATGGTTTTGAGTTTTGGTGCCTGTATCTGTTTATACCATGTTTTAGACATGCAGATGGCTTTCTACGGCTTCACTGATGGTGATTGCCACCACACCTTGAAACTAGCCTCGATTGCTTGGGTTCTCTATTCCCCAACTGAAGATTTGGTCAGTTCAGGAGCAGTTTACTTAGGTCCTGCTACTAATAACATCACCGAGTATGAAGCAGTCATCGGTCTTCTAACTGAAGCTACCTCCCAGGATGTCCATGATCTAGTAGTTTTGATGGACTCTCAGCTCGTGGTTTGTCATTTAAACCATATCTACACCATTAGGAACTCGATGCTCCTCTACCTCTTTTGAAGGGTATGTTTGTTAGAAACATCATTTGGAACCATTACATATCGGCATATCCCTAGGGAACATAATGTAGTTGCTGATTCATTGGCTAATTACATCCTAGATTGGCATATTGCCCATTCATGACATTAATCAAACATGGTATATTGTAAATAAACATTTAAAGACACATAGAACTCATAGAAAATGCATTCATCCATTTGAAATGTATAAACATCATGTAAAAGTATGTATATATATATATATATATATATATATATATATATATACGAAAAATGTTACAAAAAATAGGTCCCGAGACCTCTTCTAAAGCACATAGGATTTCAGGAAAAATCATCATACAAAAATCCTGAAGATATCAGCTTTTAGTATACATGTCTCATCTACTGGTGGTGCTCGTGATAGCACATCACTGCTCGAGCCACCCTGTGAAAGTAGCCTGCTGAATCGGCCTGGTACTCCCGCCATAGATCTCTGATATCTAGTCAGGAGATCATCTATGTCAGCATCTGGGATGTCCAGAGTCAACCTCTTGAGCTTCTCCTCTAGCTCCCCGAAGATATCATCACCTTGTGGCACGAAGCAAGCTTCGGCTCGCCTGTCTAATGGAGATGCTCCTCCAGGCCTCGCTACTCCAACATCTGCATGAAGACAAATGGGTCTCGTCACTTATTATAAAATATATATATATATATATATATATATATATATAACATAAAAAATTTAAAAACATTTTTCATCTTTAGGGTTTCTTGTTTCTTACCAATGTCTCCCCACTGCCCTCCAGGCGGGAGTGGTAGGTCAGGATCACCTATAAAATCTGTTCCCGCATAGGCATAGTCCTCGACCATGAGCATCTGATCCCACAGCCATCTGAAGAACACGTCACCGAACTTCACTCTGCCCCTACCCACTCCTATGCAAGCCATGACCTGGACCCACCTCAGCATGTGGGGGTCCCGTGCTCTCAGACTCCCAAAAGTCACCTGGGGCCTCATCTGGAGGACCCGCTCAAAGAAGAAACAAGCTAAGATGGAACCAAAGCCAAATTGCTTCAGCTCTCCCTGCTGACATTTAGTCAGTTGATCCTTGAATATTGGAAGCAATGATTCCACCCAGTTGAACACCGTTGGTGCCATTGCCTCTAGGGTATACAACATATGTGCCATGGAAGCCTGATGTACACCTTAACTCCCTACCACCCTCTGCATGGTGAACAGAATGATCCGTAGAGCCCTATCTATCACTGCCTTGATGGGGATTTTCTTCCTTGATGTACCTGTACCTGGTGTACAGTGTCAATCTATGAGCTCTCTGGTGGTAATGTCCCCGCCACGGGAACCTGTCAGTGAGATAGGGGCACTCCGTCTCGATAGGTCAGTCAGGAAGTAGATGTCCTCTACCTTCACATTAAGTATATGTGCCCCCACCTCGAAATACTGTTGTTCTGGATTCCACATTCTCAGTATGTGTTCTAGTAGTCTCTCGTGGGACACCATGCTTGGTGTCCGGAAGAACTTTAGAAATCCATAGTTCCAGAGTGTGGCGATACACAATGGATTCCTTTCAGCAACGGCATCCTTGTCATCATGAGTTCTTTCCTTCCATATCACTATATTTTGGAAGCCTAGACCTGCCAAAACAACAATGGTATACATCAATATCATCCTTAAATCATTATAAATCAAAAGACTAAGCTAGTTTTGTATATATCATTGGTTAAATTTCTCCATGTCCGGCACCGCCTATGCTCCATTGGAGACAGGAGGTGGCACCGCCTGTTCACCTTGTCTTTGACATGGTTCTCGGGTGGTACCCCCTATCCTACAAGGGGTAGTCGTAGTGCCTAAAAATAGGATTTTAGGGCTTGCCAAATAGGCCTAAAACCCCATCAAATCCCAAAATGAAAGCTATGAAATGAAAGAAGAAGGTCTTATCTCTTACCTGCAACTGACGAGACTGAAAATGGACGGTGAAAACCTCCGGTATCAGCTGTGGAAGATCTGGCTAAAAAATGCTCCAAGTGCTCTCTACCAAGAGGTAAATAGTGAAATGTTTGGTTTTTTACTATTTACTTTCCTTATATAGACATTTTTTGGGTCTGACTTAGTATAGTTTTGATATTACATCATGTTCTGGTCAAAATCTATTTGTCGTAATCCCATAATGTTGATTTTGGATGTATTTAACACTTGTTTATGAGTCGTCTGTAGGTTGACTTTAGTAAAAGCTTTGGAAAGTTTGTTTATGGCTTTTTTGTACTTTCACAAAACAGAAAAGGTCATTGAGCATTTATTGCGACACTCTGTTACGCTTGTTAAAATCTAGTATCAAAGTTCTGAGTCTAGTTCAAGTTTCTTTCCAGGCTCATAAAATACAATATTGTGTAAAGAAACGTTATGGAGTCTTCTTTTCACATCTTCTTTCAGACTCCTTAAACATGAAAAGATAGTCAAGTCCATTTTTGAATCTTTCCAGGCTCGTAAAAAGTTACATTGTGTAAAGAAACTTTATGGAGTTCTCTTTAAACACTTTTCAGACTCCCTAAATATGAAAAGATCGTCGAGCGATCTTGTCTTCTTCACGCTCGTTAAAGTATTTGAAGAGTCGTCTATCCAACGGTAGGTTATCTCTTTCTCGGTTCGGATAGTACTATTTATGAGAAAGGAATGCTCCAGATGATCATGACTGGAAGAGTTCTCTAAGGTATGATTTTAAGCTTTTTCAAGCCTTAAAGACTAAATCATACGTAAAAGGACCCCCATGGAGTCTTCTTCCGTATTTCTTTAGACTCTCTAAATATGAACGATACCGAGTTTTCTTTCAGTGGACTCGTTAAAGATTAAACATTGAGAAACCCCTTTTAGGAATGAACCCATCCTCTCTCAGGTTTGTAAAACATGTGAGATTGGACTTGTCTTTTGACAAGCTATATAGAGTGTTTGTTACCCTCTTTGAACTCCTAAAACCGAAAAGAGGCACTCATCGATCATGATGGGGGAAATGGGAAAGGGAATCATTTTGCAAATAATGGTAGTTGTTTGTCATTACCTTTGAACATGGCACTTGTCTGCACAATCATGTCAGTCAATTGGGTATTCAGCTGATCTCTTTGACGATCCACTTTCATGAGTCATGTCAATCCTTTGAGTCTTTCAAAAGAATGCATTGTCCACTGTCTCATTGTGTATCTGTCCTATATAGTCATGCTACCAAGTCATTTTGTCGTGTCGCCCAATGTTCAAAGGGAATCTGAAGAAGTCTTACCTCTGCAGTATACATAGCCTTTGTGTCAATATCTTTGAGTCAGTCATATGGTTACTATGTTCACATCATTCCAGAACTATGTTTCGAGTTTCATGTCGTCGATGCAGGACTCATCATGGCCCTCCTTTGACGATACTATTCCCGTCAACGTCAACTCATCATCCGGGAAAATAGTCTTAGAAAAAATATTCAGTACCTTGAGATCTGTATGCCTTAATGAAAGATTCTCTCGCTCTCGACATTGGTTCACATCATTGACCTTTGATCAATAGAATTGACTGGGTGTTCAACATGAGGACATCTATTCGCACTTAGTAGATTGTACTAGGGTACCTCGAGAATCATTGAAATTAATGGTGATCTCCCTCGCACTTATTAATGGTTCACATCATTAGTCAGTAATCAAGTGGTTTCTACCATGTTCGACTTCAGATCATTGTAATCACATGGATAGAATCGTACTTTGTGGAAGATGAGACGAAGACCCTAGGTATCTGTTTAAAAGCGCTCATTGCTTTTCCCCAGGTTGCGATGGAGTTTTGTATATCTAGGATGGATCCACATTTGTATGGTCGTGGCTATGCTCAAATTTGCATCTGTATGACATACATCTACGTCGTTTGTCTAGTAGCTATGTCCAAGTTTGAGTCCTCTATCACATGGATCTACAATGTATTCTAGTAGCCATGCCTGTTTATTCCACTCATGGATCTACCTTGTATTGGTATGCAGTTATGAGTTTGGTTACTTGTGTCTATGAGTCAACATACTGATGTACTACAGATGCCTACTTGACTGCATGCTCCAATCGAGCCAACATTTTCATCTCCTGGCAATGACTTGTTCTCAAATCTCTCGTTTATCATATCACTCTAAGACTCATGCTTTGGGGGGCATCCTATTATACCAAAATCCTGTCACCATCATGTGATAAGACCTTTGACATACCTACTTGCCCTGAAATCCCAGCTTCTAGAGTGAAGACTAAATGGTTTCTTATCATTCTATCATACAAATTCCCAGCACCGCTCATCGTCCCTTATCCAGAAGCAGTACCCTTGTTCGCATCGCTTTTCATTGGTTGTCCACAAGCGGTGCCACTACCTGTCACCCTTGGTCCATAGGCAGTTATTACCGAAACCGCTATGTCAAAGAAGGAGAGGCGTGGTACCCTGGGTAAAAGGGTAAAAAGAGAAGCTTCTCGAGGCTTCTAGATGATAAGCTTCAAGATGTCTCTTATCCCTACTACTATGGGTTGGTTGAGCTCGAGATCCCTCATCCTAGGATCTTAGAGGCCGTCGTGCTCACTATATTCCAGTTAATTAAAACTTAACATGCAGAGTGCTAAACATAAATTATCAACCCAAGGAAGTCTTTTATTTCAAAGTTATCGTGCAAGAGCTATGCAAGCACAATTTCTACATGACATTGTTATCTATTGGTATGAAATCGAAACTGATTGCAAACTAGATCACAACTTCTTAAAAAAAAATCAAACCTAAAACCTATTCATAAAATCATGTTGTAAATCTAAATTAAAATCAAATCAAATTTTTATGAAGAAAGATCTAAATACATAAATCTGAGAGAAATGTTATGTTGGCCAACGATCTATCAAGATGAATTAATCAGGAAAACAACTATGATAAATTTAACGAAAGCATGAACTAAATAATAAAAACAATTATGATCAATCTAATGTATGAAAGCATGAATTAACAAATAACATATCTACAAAATAAAACACTTATAATCAACACTACCAGCATCTACTCAGGGAAGAGGGCCCTTCCTCCACTGAGCAAAGCTGGATCTCCACAATGAAAGTCTACAACTCCAGAATTAAGAAACTTCCAACATGTATTATCAGAATGAAAGTATTACAATGGATCTGGATCAAATCCTACATCATAACATTGTGTTCTCTCCTATCCTACATCCCCTATCCTCTTCTCAATGAGATTGATTACATATTTATACATAAAATTATCTCATGGAAATGAGGAACTGATTCCCCAATTTGTGATCTGTAACAGCTGAAACACAGCCATAACTGCTGGCAACTTTGGAACCGGCCGCAACACCAAATCTAGAAAATACCCTCCTGAAGAACCACTTGTATATCGCAAACTGTATCTTTGTTTGGCGATTTTTTAGCGGGTCAAGTAAATGAGGATGTTACACACAAAACCCATGTCTTGGAGTTTTGAGATTAATTTCCATCTTCCCGCAAATCAAGACGCAAATCAAGGTGTTCTTATGTGGCATGCATTTTCGGTTAAGGTTGTAACAGCTAGCTATGAGCGTCCTGTACGTGACAACTCACTCCACAAACCATCATTAGTAAAATTATGCATAATAGTCTTTAATTCATCAAAGATAAAGGAAAATAATCATTATTAACCACTTAAAACATCAATGGAAGTAGCATGTTGTTTTACGCACAGCTACAACAAATGGATGGAAAATGGAATGATAAATGGGCAATAATGGTAAGAAAATCGATGAAAGATATGTCGATAAGTGATGGGAAAATGGACAATTCCAAGGCCCAACATCTCCCCCAAACTGAACTTGTTGCATGTCCTCATGCAACACAATACCTGTGTAGCATCCAACTAGAAAAACTCATTCACTTGTTTCTTCATTTTACCATTCACACAGCTGCAGCTAGAAGAAATGGAGAGTTGAACAGAAATTGACAGAGTCACTTAGCGGAGGATTTAGCAGAAAATTTGGTGGATTCGCAGCTCTTTAATAGAAATTTGGTGGAGTCACAACTTATTTTAGCAGAGAATTTGGCGAAGGTTTTAGCGAATATTTTGGCGGAATAGTGCTAAATTTAGCGGCGAATTTGGCGTAGTCATAGCTTATTTTAGCAGAGAATTTGGCGAAGGTTTTAGCGAAGATTTTGGCAGAACAACGTTAAATTTAGCGATGAATTTGGCGGACTCGCAGCTGACGAAAAATAGACTCGCAGCTCGCAGCTGACGGAAAACAGATTCGCAGCTGACAAAAAATGGACTCGTAGCTCGCAGCTGATGGGAAACAGATTCGCAACTGATGGAACGGGAAACAGACTCACAGCTAACGGAATGGGAAAATTATGAAGTCATTTTATCCCAAACGATGAACTGGGTTGGGCTGAAATTTTTCAGGAAAGTAACTACCATTCTAGTGCATTTCCACACCAAAAATTAGACAAACCCACATCATGGATTTCGAGAAAAATGCAAATTGGTTGTAGATGATTATGGCCATTTTATCAAAAACCGTGCTCTGGATTGAGCTGAAACTTGCCATGTTTGTTCATATTGGTATTATTCACTTTTTGTCCAAAAATCATGAGAATCTAAATTACCAATTGAAATATATGCCCATTTCAATTTCTGCACTTTTGAACATGAATAAAAATGTGTTACAGCTGAACTTCCGGAACCAATATTTCAAAAAATATAAACTGGGTTGAGCTGAAATTTTGAAATCAAGTAAATACCATAATAGTTCATCTCCACACCAAAAATTAGACAAAACCACATCACGTATTTTAAGAAAAATGCGAATTGACTGTAGGTGATGATGGTCATTTTCTCGAAAACCGTGCACTGAATTGCATTGAAACTTTCCAAGGTTGTTCTTCGTAATGTGATACATTCCCTATCCAAATTTTATGAGGATCCAATTTATGGTTTGTGAGATATGCTCAATTCAAATTCGACATTTTATGTGAGGAACAATATGCATGAGAAATATGAATGTGAATGGAAAACCAGCAAGCATAGTAGCTCCTCCCCCAAACTGAATAATTTTTCATGTCCTCATGCAAAAGAAGAGTTGTCATCTTAGTTGTAAACAACCATCTCCCCCAAACTGACTATTTTATTTGACTATAATTTTCTTTGATGCCCTTATCGTGGAGTGCTTTGTAACACTTCAAATAATGCCAAACATTTTTCAAACACTGCCATAGGCTTTCTTCTAAGACTGTAGTAGCATCCTAAATATACAATAGAGATTTTGGAACCCATGCTATCCATTATATGTTGAAGATGCACACCATAATTTCCTGTATCTGATACTCTTGGATGCACTTTTTCTTATGACAACTTCTGGAACTTTTTGGCACAAGAAACCCCATATGCAATATGAATGAGAAGATAATTAATGGTTTTTTTTTTCTAATGCCAAGAGAGTTGCATACTTGCTAAAGATAGCTACATTAATAAAAATCAGAACTGATACAAATGGATAAAAAAATGACCATGATTTTTAATGAGCAAGGATCAGATTTGTTTGGGTAGTGAGAATGTATGTCTAAATCCCAATCAACAAAACCCAAGCATTTAAGTTCTATGAGAGCATATGTAAATCAAATCTGACTGTATATCAACCCATAGTATCAAGATGCCAACTCTAACTTCTCAACAGTTGTGTGGAAGTGAACTAATATGTGTATCAATAAATCACCAACCAATTCATAACTCAGAGTGCAGTTCCTTCCCTATTGTATGGGAGCATACTCTTATGAAGGAATTACTTCTACAACAATTTCTTCTACTGTAGGTTCTTGTGTCCAGCCTGTCATTTTCTTTCAATAAGTGTATCAGCTGCTTTATTTCTCCTCATTATTGGTTTTTATGTGGCAGTAGCAATGATTCTTTTCTTACTGCTGGTTCTTGTGTGGCAACAGCAAGACTTCTTTTCTTACTGCTGGTTCTTGTGTGGCAGCAACAAAACTTCCTATTGTTGGTTCTTGTGTGACAACAATAAGGTATCCCTTTTTTATGCTTGGTCAGTTGGGTTGGTGAGATGTTGAGTTGGAATTTGAAGGGGATGTGCATGAATGATGAAGTGTTAGAATTGAGTGGGAAATGATGGGAATGGATGGACATAAAATGCTATATAGAAAATGGAAATGGATAATGCTTAGTGGTTCTTTATGACATTTCCCTAAATCTTTAATAAATCAAAAACTCATGCTATTTTACCTCAAGTGTTACCTCCATGGAAGCCTTGGTTGATATGAATGGACTGGTGTATGCTGGAGCTATGTATGTCGATTTGATGCTGAGACATATGTATATGAGAGATGAAACTAGATGGGACTGAATTTGATCCATGATGTTGTGCTGGTTGCATGTAAGACTAACTGCTAAGACAATTGATGAGCATAAATTCTACCATAGAAGCAGAAAGCCCATTCTCTTATTCTGAAAATCAATTGCTGAAATGAAAAATGGAAAGGAATTGCAAAACTACTGAACAAATGATGCTGCAAGTCATTGTTGAAACCATTAGATCACATAATCTTCAGCTGCTACAAAACCAAGGTACAATTCTTACCATGTGAATGAATGTGCTGAAGTCGAGCATGGAAAGAAACCATTGGATTACCAGCCATTAATGTATACTGTTAACCAATGTGAAGCAACTCACCTTTGATGACAGTGAGCTCTAAACAACCTTAGTGCATCTTTGACAGGTACGAATGGATGTGCTGGAGTCGAGTCACCTGCAAGATTTGTCAATCAAGAGGCATTGATGAATCCCCATGATTAACAACAAGGAAATCTGCCATTGATTCATGAAGATACCAGGGCACTATAAAAACTCTAATCTTGATCCCAGATGATGTGTCGGAGTCGATCGGACAAGACCATTGGAAGGTGGACCTTAATGAATTCCACATCATCTAATACGAGTACAAAATAAATGATTGTGAAGAATCATAGTGAAAAATAGAACCAACATGAAACTCAGAAGTGGAAAGTATATGTGAAGTCATGATGTAGTAGTGATGGGAAATAAAACGGTTATGGTGACTACATAAGCAGTGGAAAATGGGACTTCGACATGAATGGATTTTTAGGGTTTTGAAATGAGGAGGGTGAATGAATCTACCATAGGGCAATTGGCTTCTTGAGGGGTTTTTTTCGGCAGAAATTGGTATGACATGTGTCTAAAAATGATTCTTGGCATGTAGCAATGGGACTTGACTTATTGAACATTGGTATGGTTTGTACATCAATCTATCCATTTTTTGTATGTGCTCAATCCATTTGAAAATTGATAAAAAGTCTTCAAGAAACACTCGTGCATGCATTGACCTTCTTCTTCCAAGGACCTACAAAAACCTAGCATTTTCCTGTAATAAAACATGAGATGATGGAAGAAGAGAGATGATTGGTCTCTCTTCACCCAACACTTATGAAAAAAAAAACAATTAATTACTTATAAAACAAATCCAAAGAAAAATGAACAAAGCAAAATCCATTTTATACCTGCACGGGAGCAATGTCCATCTAGACTCACCAACGGTATTCTGATCATAGCTTCTTCGTTATTTGTCCAATTTGAGTGATTCCAAAGCAAAATGAAATTAAATTCATAGGTATATTTTCATTAGATTTTTTTTTTTGGAATTCTATGTAATGATGTTCCAAATCACTCAGTAACAGCCTGTATGACAAGGTGTTTTTTCGAATTTTGGACTAGACCAACAATCACAGTTTTAGGCTAACTTTTTCATTTGATAAAGGATTGATGTGATTCCAATTGGAGATGAAATTATATTCATGTAGGTATCTCCATTATAAACATGTTTTGAATCCAACAAGAATTGATGGGTAGAATAAGCCAATGAACAGTCTAAAAAATAGAGTTTTAGGAATGCAGATTTGTGATAGGCAGTTGGTAGTTTGGTCATAAAAATTGCATATGATATCGGAATGGAGTGATTCAAATTGAGTTGTAAACTAGATTCATAGGGGAATATATCAATGAAATATTTTTTCAATATATGTCCAATAAGGCATCCACAAATTGACTGTCCCAGCTCTGTTCCTAAGCTGCCAGCTTGACACCCTGTTAGTATTTTGGCCATAAAATTTTCGTTTGACACCCAATCATAAAAATTTAAATTATTTTGGAAACTATATTCAAAGGGATACTTTTTGTGTAAACATATTTTTAAAATAATTTCATATGGTCTCCCAAAAATGGACCGTCCCGACTATGTTCCAGTAAAATTTTCAAGCCAAAATGTCACCAAAAATTTAATACATGAAATTTGAATCCAAAAAGTGATCGGAATAGGTGTGAATATTTTTAATGATGTAAATTTAAATATAACACACATCCATACAAAAAAAATTCAGGCATTGAGCACCTAGATTGACTTACATGGTCTGTTGCAGTCGTAGCTGCAACTCTTAAAAAAATGACATAATGTTGAAATAAAGCATGTGTATTTTTATGGAAAATAAAAATTAAATACATATCATGATGTGCAAAACACACATATCTCAAACTCATAAATTTTTACCTATAGCACAGTCACAGCTGGGTGTTGCTACTCACTATCACAACTAGTGTTGCAGCTCACTATCGCAGCTGAGAGTAATCACAGCTAAGAGTAATCAGTCACAGTTGGGTGTTGCATCTCATTGTCACAGCTGGGTATTGTAGCTAAAAAATTCATGCCAAATTTCAATCTTGAAGGGTTCCATAATCATTGACTCATTTTCCTGTGGATCCTTCATTCGCCTTCCCTAATTACTATAATTTTGTTTTCATGATATTTTTATTTTTATTTGTAACAAATAGAGACAAATTGAAATTGGGAAATTGATGACAAAAAAAAAATGACTTAGGCATTTTGTTCAAATAGTCAACAATTCCAAAGCATTCATGAAAACATCTCATACCCATTCCTTATCTTTCTTCTTTCTGATCTTCCAGATTGCAACAAGGCACAAGAAGAGAGCATACTTAAAAAATAAAAAACTTAAACAAACAAAAGCATGGTTTTATTCTATTATTCTATCCTACCCTGTTCTACTTGGAAATATAAAAATTGTTCAAGTGTATGCATATTTCGAATGGAGCCACTTTCAAAGAAGTGACTCAAGTATGCTCATACTCCCAACAGAAAAATATAACTTTATGAATGCTAGGATATGAGAGATCAACTTCCCTTGAAATGATGGTGCCAAGAATTGGTGAAGTATGGAATGATGCTGCAGACTGATGACCGATTGAAACCAAGCTTCAATATAGTCTTTGTTCCCTTGATTGCTAATGGATGTTACATCATGAAGATCCTTAGTAAACTGATCTTCCTTAATGCATAAGAGTTTCAGATCTAATGATGTGAATGATTCTTTTGGTTCCAATGGCTGTTCTCCATTAAATATCACGTGTGTCTTGTTGATCTTGTCTGCTTGCTTATGAGGACTAGAAGAAACTCCATCTGCAAACCTTGGATTTAAAACATGTTCAGGCCTCGTATGGATTTTTTACAACAACGCACAGCCTTTTTGCAATGGTGTAGATGAGGTAGAACAAGAGGGAAATGTAGGAACATTTTGTAGTTCAACACTATAAGCATACTGTACTGCTTTATTATGGTTAGGGTGGAGGGTGGATTGGACAGGAAATTGTGTTGGATACCAAGGAGTTTGATGAGAAGATAGATGTGGATGATGTAGATGATTGATTTGTGAGGTTGATATTGAAGGACCAACTTGTGTTGCAGCATGAGGGAGAGTGGCCATATGATAATAAGATAAGCCATTCCAACCTTGTGGATAAGGTAGGTAAGAGTTAAATTGAGGCTACAACAGCTGCCATGGTGGAAGAGTATTCAATGGCTGAGTATGAAAGTAAGGAAATGGAGGGATAGAGTTTTGAACCATAGATGTAGGCCATGGTTGACATGACTGTTGCAACGAGTTGGCTGCAACTCCCAAATATCTATGATATGTTTCTTTCATATTTGGTAAGGAGGGTAAATAATCTATGGAATTATTAAAGTCACATATACCACAACTTTCAAGACTATCCAAAGGGAAATCCCTTGCTTCTCTTATTTCCTCCTGCTTTTCCTTATCCTGCAAAACACCCGATTGTGAATCAGCTTTAGAAATTTCAAATAAATTGTTGATTTCAGCTCATAAAGCTCTTGTTTTTGCAGCAGATTTCAAAAATAAAGATAAAAGTTCCTTAGAATTCTTACTAGACTTGAAGTTTCCTCTTGAATACCTTCTACATAACTCACAAATATCATCATATGCTAACTGAAATACATTACCTGTTTCCATCAAATTTAATATTTCTAAACATTCAGCTTGGATTCCCTTGAGTAAAAGTGTTTTTAAGATTTCCTTCCTTGGTTTCCTCTGTTTGGATCTTTGGAGGTTATATTGAAAGTGTTGTATGTATTCCTCCACACTCTCTTCTTCTCTTTGTGTCATTTCGAAGATGTCTTCATTGACCCTGCAATAACCTTGGTACCTTTTCAAGAACACATGTTTCATGTCTTCTCAAGTTTGTATACAATTCCCACCGAGGCTCATGAACCATTGGAGGGTTGTTTCTTTTAGAGTAAGGGGAAACGCATTCAACTTTTGATCATTAGCACAATAACCATATCCTCTAAAAAGTACTTCAAATTGAAATAAAAATGCATCAGGGTCTTCATTTTCCAAACCATGAAAATTTGGTAGAACATGTGGGGGAATTATTTTCGTTGGTGCCACTCCTCTTGAATCTCTAATGGGAAATTCGAAGGTAACAACTTCTGCATATTTTTTACCTGCCATATCTTCATTAGATTATTTATGTGCTATCTGGAGGCTCCTCCTTCGAATGTTCCTGTTGTTAAATTTTTCATATGCTTAGCTAAGACATCAATATATCATTTCACTTTTCATAATAAAAGCATATAAAACAGGATCACTGAAAGAAACAGTATCACAAGAACAACACAGATTTATCCTGGGAAAACCCTAAAGGAAAAAACCCAGCAAAATCTTCCTCAATATAGATGCCCCAAAAAGGGAAAAAGGTAAAACCAACAAGGAGATCAAAAACTTGATTCTCCTCCTTCTCCAGCAACTTCTCTCCTCCACAAGTGTGCTATTCCAAGTGAGTGTGTGTGTCACAAATGAGGAGCACTACACCTCTATTTATATTCATCTGTTTACTTAAAGTTTACTCAATTAACATGTCGGCTTAAGTTAACTCATGTAGGCTCGAGTTACACATGTAGGCTCAAGTAACCACACTGGGGTGCCGATGACCCACCTTTACAATTTGAGGGGACTACCTCATGACTCTTATTAGTTCTTTTGATTAGGAGCATCGAGGTACAATGTAATACAAGTGGTTCTCCCGGTTGGACCATCGGGGACCACAAAAGATACATAAAGAATATTCTTCGAAGTTACAATATTTCAACACCTGTCAACTTGTTAGTAGAATGGGTGGTGCTTACAACACCACTAAGAGGAATGATAATATTTATGCTCCAAAGATTGAAATTGAAATAAAACTGAATGTAAAAACATAAAATCCATACACAAAATAAATTCTATAAAATGAAATGTAATTGTGCAACCTACATGCCCTACTTTAACAATGCATCTACAAAACAATGTCAGATGTACTTTTGCACAATTAATAACCTCCCCGGCAATGGCGCCAAAATGTCGTGCGCACTATATGCCAGTTAATTAAAACTTAACATGCAAAGTGCTAAACATAGATTATCAACCCGAGGAAGTCTTTTATTTCAAAGTTATCGTGCAAGATCTATGCAAGCACAATTTCTACCTAACATTGTTATCTATTGATATGAAATCGAAACTGATTGCAAACTAGATCACAACTTCTTAAAAAGAAATCAAACCTAAAACCTATTCATAAAATCATGTTGTAAATCTAAATTAAAATAAAATCAACTATTTATGAAGAAAGATCTAAATACATAAATCTGAGAGAAATGCTATGTTGGCCAATGATCTATCAAGATGAATTAATCAGGAAAACAACTATGATAAATTTAATGAAAGCATGAACAAAATAATAAAAACAATTATGATCAATCGAATGTATGAAAGCATGAATTAAAAAATAACAGATCTACAAAATAAAAAACTTACAATCAACACTACCAGCATCTACTCAGGCAAGAGGGCCCTTCCTCCACTGAGCAAAGCTGGATCTCCACAATGAAAGTCTACAACTCCAGAATTAAGAAACTGCTAGCATATATTATCAGAATGAAAGTATTACAATGGATCTGGATCAAATCCTACATCATAACATTGTGTTCTCTCCTATCTTGCATCCCCTATCCTCTTCTCAATGAGATTGATTACATATTTATACATAAAATTATCTCATGGAAATGAGGAACTGAACCCCCAACTTGTGATCTATAACAGCTGAAACACGGCCATAACTGCTGGCAACTTTGGAACCGGCCGCAACACCAAATATAGAAAATACCCTTTTGAAGAACCACCTGCATATCACAAACCGTATCTTTGTTTGGCGATTTCCTCGCGAGTCAGGTAAATGAGGATGTTACGCACAAAACTCATGTCTCGGATTTTTGAGATCCGTTTCCATCTGCCCGCAAATAAAGACGCAAATCAAGGTGTTCTTATGTGGCATGCATTTTTAGTTAAGGCTTTAATAGCTGGATATGAGTGTCCTGTAGGTGAGAACTCACTCCACAAACCATCATTAGTAAAATTATGCATAATAGTCTTTAATTCATCAAAGATAAAGGAAAATAATCATTATTAACCACTTAAAACATCAATTGAAGTAGCATGCTATTTTACGCACAGCTACAACAAATGGATGGAAAATGGAATGATAAATGGGCAATAATGGTAAGAAAATGGATGAAAAATATGTCGATAAGTGATGGAAAAATGGACAATTCCAGGGCCCAATAGAGGCCACCTCACCCACTAATTTCTCAACCATCTCTATCCATTAAAGCCATATATATATGAGCTCATAGCCATGGTTGAGAGGAGAACATTGAAGGTATTGTTATGCTGTTGGACTGATTCTTGGCCCAAGATCATTTGGAGAGAGCATAGAGAGCTAGAGTCGGAGCTTTTGGGGATGAAGAGCTGGTTTCATGGAGATGCATGTCAACACTAAGGCTTTGTTGTAAACTTCTTCATATTTCTAATGCAAGTTGATTTTCTGTCCCATATATATTGTTGATGTTTTGATTTCATATATATATTGCTAGATTCCTTAGTCACTAGCATAGATTAGTACATCATATTATGGTTGCTTTGATTTATTTTATGTTGAACTCTTTTGCAGGTACACAAGTGAACTAACACGGCCTTGTATTCCAGATATCTACAGCATCTAGGGGGAGTCATCAATCTCTGTGATCTATTTGTTATGGATCTGAACCATTCAGACCAGAGGAACACCTTGTTGTCCGTAGGAGGTGAAATATTCTGATCAACACCATCAAACATGGTCTTCCTGCAATGTGTATCCCTAGCACATTTATCAAGTAGCTAAACAGTCAACATCATTTACCAATACAATCCAAATCTGATTGTTCCATAACCAAGCAATGGCACTAGCAATTAAATTCAATATGAATTTGCAACTCTGTCTACTACAAAAATTGATTTGCTTAGCAATGAGGTGATCCTCATCTGTTTGTCTCTTGTAAGTGGCACCACTTTGACCATTATAATTTTATGCTTACTAGCATAACATGAACATCCACTTACAACACATTCTCCTGACACAATTCTATGCAAGCCAACGATGATTAATAATTATCAGCAAATTCTCAAGTCTGAAATTTACAAGTCCAAATTGACAATCCGTTCTGCACATAAACTAATTTTACAACCATGAGACTCTTCTCATGAGGTTTTGCTCTTTCACATGGTATATTTTGGCCTTCCTCATGGACTTAAACATGTTGCCATGCCCCAAAACAATCTACCTGAAATCTGAACTTCAATCAGTCGAACACTTTGCAAGTCTCTATGCATATAATATTTCATTGCTGCAACAATCACTGGAGCATTTTTAGAAATATAGAATTCAACACTTCCAGCTATTAACATATCAATATAAACTCATTTACTTCACCTGAATCATTATCATACTAAAATTGCAAGGTACAGTCATGTCATTTATGCAATTTAAATGAAACTTTTAGATACTCTTTATTTCACAATTATATCATTTGTACCACTTTCCCTTCCACAGAGAATTCCAGCAGCCAATCGATCATGACTACCCTCTTCATCCACTTACTATTCTGCATTCATAACAGCCCATGAAATGATCCTAGAATTATCATCAATTCATCATTTCAATCATTAGTTAGTTGCAATAACACATGCACTATCCCTATGCATTCATGCAATGCATCACAACATGTGCACCCACACTTATGTATGCATATTTATTTACTCAAACTTTTCATATGCATTCCCTCAATGCATAATTACAATATTTATAAAATCTCTCAATGCATATCCACTCAATGCCACCTTGTATTGATTCATGATTCAAGAATACTATGCATTCCAATATATTATGGCCTAACCATGACTACCTAATATAGGATGCTTTACCATAATCAATACCACCAGTCCTCACTTGCTTTCATTATTAATCTCATAACAAACATACACAGGGCATGATACATTTTTATATGAATGTAGTCTAAATTTCTAAACAACCACATGGTATGAGGCCTCTTGCCTTCACCATTCCATGCACCACCACACTATGGCAGTATGCCATTCACATGAATGCATCTCAATCTGAAATGCATACCTTTCTATGATTATTGGATATGGTTCAATGGATTATTACCCAATCCCCTTTCAACACTTATGTAATTATCATAATTAAACCATTACCTGCATGGTTCCCATTTACACCCTTGACGTTACTAGTTTAGTTGGTCTCTTACAGAAGATTGCAGAATTCACCCACCAACTTCTTGATCATGGATTTGTTGCCTTATCCTTTTCTTCATAAGGTTTTTGGTCACATGCATAAACATCATTAGTATCTTCACCCGTGCTCCTGTTTTCATTGGTCTTGCCACCAATACCAACACCAATACTGATTATCAACCACAATATTTACCATTAGTGGTTCATTGAAAATGTAAAATCCCACTACTCTTACCAATATGTAATATCATATGCGCGCAAAACATATTCTCATGCAGTGTGCATTGTTTATGAATATGGCAACTAGTACATATTCATGCCATCCATCTAATCTCTACATTTTTAGCATCCCCATGCCATAATTTTATGTACACCAAGCTTATAAAATATAAATATAGTTAGCAAGAGAGGGGTTAGGGAATTTTCCCTTTCCAATCCCTCATTTTTGCATGGAATTCCTCTTCCACATAATAGCTGGTTCAATTTCATGGTCTCTTATTCAAACTCTGGCAATTCTCCACTATTCTCTGCTAGATAAGATTTCCAATGCCTATCCACATGCTCCGTTCTGAATTCAGGTGTGAAAATTACACTAATTCAAAAATGACAATTTTCACTAAACTTCTGCACTTTTACACACAGCCATATTCTGGTATGGAGTGCCAACTTCCAGCGATCCCTTCATCTTCCCTCACCCGTCGTTGAGGCTTGGACTTGCTTTTCTTTCTGTCGCAGTGGGAAGAACTTCTCTTTTCACCCACCGCCAATATGGCCAAGACTTCCACCACATCAGAAGATTCTTCTTCTTATCTCTGCTGCCCTTGTGGCTTCATTCTGGAAATGCAGTCACTGCTACGTCGACCCATTCTTTTCCTCTCACCCATCGCCGTAGTGGCTTCAATCTCTTTTTATTTCCACCACCATAGCTTCCCAAGTCATCTGTCGTTCATCAGCTCGACTCACCCAATGTTCATCGGCTCCTACCTCGTCTTCCATCTGTTGTCGTGGTGGCTTCTTCCTTTTATTTTGCTTGGCGCCTTTGCGGCTCAAACCCCGATTTTCATCAACCGTAGCGGCTCAATTATCAACTTTTTGCCACCGCTGTCGACTCAATTCTTTTCTTTCTCTCGTCACTGTGAAAGAATTCTTCATACTTAGAAAAAAAAATTCAAAATTTTCTCGTCTTGTCGGCTTGCCTCCACTGACACACATCGGCTCACATCTCGTCAAGCCTTCCGCCATGTATCATCTTGTTCTTCCCTTCTCATTCGTCATCACTGCGGAATATCTATGGCCGTCATCCACTGTGTAGTGGCTCCAACCTTTCTTTCCTCCCACTGCTCGTCGGCTATGAACTTCACTTCCTCGATGACGTATCGGCTTACTTCTGGTGAAGGCATCTGACGCATCGGATGGACTTGGCCAAAGTCATCCGATATTTTATAATTAGAGAAATTTTCAAAATTTCTATGTCGGCTCGAGTTAAACAGAGGTTACTCCACCTTTGTTAACTGATTTCCTTGACCAATAGAGGCCCACTGCTATGACCTAGTGCTCTGATACCAGTATGTCATGTCCCCAACCCTCCGACCAATGAAGAGGACGTGACTTAACATTCTAATCATCCAGGGAAAACTAAGCCCCATGAACATAATCATAAAAATGTAGTGAACTAAAAACATACACAGATGCCATATGCAATATACATGTGGAGATGTCTACTTTAATACACATATAGCGAAAGAAAATACAATTCATTCTCTGCATATACATGTTCATCATTTCATTAAGCAATAAATACAATTGCAGATATAATATAGGCAAGAATACTTATCTTCGAGGAAGCTTGTCCTGCAACTAGCTACGTCGCTGCAACATTCCAACCAACCATAGGCCAGTGTGCTCATCAATCTCTCAGCAACAGTGCCACCCCCTAGCTGGGTATGACTCCATAAGGATTAAGTTTAAACTAGCTGGCTCACATGTAACCAAAGGTACACAACTCATCCAAGCCAACAAAGTTAGGTTTATCATATTACAACCAAGCCAACAAAGTGGGTTGAAAAATATATTCAGGGAACTGGAGAAACTACCTGCTAAGATAGTGGGCTCACGAAAGTGCTATGGACACCTGCACTAATAGGTTTGTCAAGCCCTCTCAAGCTCCATTTCCACTTCCAAACAATCAAGGACCAACAACCATAAAGTACACAGCAGTTCACAGCTCTGAGATTTGAGGGAACACCACCGCAACCAAATTGGGTATGGAAATTGGATAGCACAGCTCTGACTGATAAAATCAACTTCCAAAGTCATTTATGGCCCTAACATGGCCAAAAATACTCAACAACAAGTCACAATAAACCCAAATTCATGCAGAAGACAACCATGACCTCTCAACCTGCGTAGAGGAAAGAACACAACCTTTATCGTGAAGGGTGCAACACACTGACCAAAACGATCAAAAGAACATAACTAGACGTGAAGGGAAAAAATGAGAATGTCTTTCTGCACGTGAGGAAAACAGAACAACTCCTATGTGGTCAGGAGTTGATAGCCCTACCAGACTGACGCTGCCCATGCAGACGTATTCCCAAGGAAATAACTGCCCCCCAACCAACTCCTGCTGAATCAATTCGGTTAGTAGATGAGACAAGGGGAAAAGGGTGAGTAATACAAAAGGGATGGTTGACATCTAGATGGGTTCACCTCTTAACACTTGGCTATTCCCCAATGGATCCCAAGGGTTAGACATCCCCCCACTTATCCTTAGGAAATCATGCCCCTCTTCGTTCTAGTTGCATTGACATAGCTAGTTGTGGGTTTTTAATTAATTTTGCATATGCACATGGTGTCCAACATTTTAACGTTCCTGGTGTTATCCCTAAAGTTGGACCTAGACTACGGGATCCAAGCTTAAGGAAATCTTAGTTTGAAAACAATTAAATCAAATGAAATCAAACTCACAATAAAAGCTGGTAACTAATATATTCTCACAGTACTATAGGGTACTAGGCTGATATCATATGTTTGTACAGTTTTTAGGTATGAGATCATAATATCATAGATATATACAGCTGGTATATGTCACATAGAATTAGACACAAGTATTCACAAGAAAAACAGAGTGTATGACAGGCTGGTAAAACAGTGAGGGCTGCAAGAAAAAAATCATAAAGATCATATAACATAAACATACATAACAGCATTCAATAAAAAGGATTCTATGATCCTGATAACATAAAGTGAAACTGTGACTGTGTATGAATAGTAAAGATAACTGTTTCTTCAAATAAGAATTACAATAATGGATTGTGAATGACCATATATGTAAAAGAATTACCAAAGAAACAGTTCATGAAGTACAGAAACAAATCATCATTATATTTCATTCAAAACTAGAACCTGTTGAAGCTGCAAATATTTTATGCTATACAGAGCTGTTTACAATTCATCCAGCATCATCCCCAAAACTGCCAACCTCAGTCCCCTTCTCGAGACCTCCTGTCTCTTAGAAAAGCTGGGCATTTATAGCCTTTTACAATGAAGGATCAGATCCTATAAAAGAGGATCGAATCATCCTAAAATAACTTAGATAAACTAATCAATGAAATAATAGGATAAATCCTACATAAAAGGAAATCAAACAATATATTTAATTGGAGTCTTCGACAGCTGCAAAAGCATTCAACCTCCTTCAATGAGATGACAAGGTAGAAAATCTTCAAAGGATGAAAGATAAAGCCTAAAACTGCCACCTGGAAAGAACATGTCAGTCTTTGCTAAAAACGAGTAACAAACTTTATCTGTTCTTCTTGGCTAGAAAACTATGACTAAAGAAGGATCGAATCCTTTACTGGCTACATAACATCTGGAACCAATTGCTCCTTGAAATATGGGATTGATCTCTTCATGTGATGATTTCCTTGCCACCTGCCATTACAGTTTTATAACAATCGGATGCAGAATCAAGTATTGGTTCCAATACAACCTTCCTGGCTTCTGCTTAAGCTGGAATTGCAACAACTAGCCGAACATATTTAATCTGTTATGCGAGTTTACACAAAAATGACTTCAATTTTAGCACAAGGATTTTTCTTTACAAAGCTTTTAACATTGTCATCATTATGAAACTTTCCATCTATATAATGCTTATCGCTGAGTTAGACCAACAGGGTATATTCTGTAAATCTTCGGCTTATTACTTCCACGAATTATTTCAGGCCGTTCTGTCTTCCAAATGGGTATGTGCTTTAGAGATCTGAATTTAGAAAGTACCGCTGACTCAAGACCCTTCAGTGTGAGGCTTATAAAAACTGATTGCATCTCAAATCTACCCCGCTCTCTTACATATAGATGGTATAATGTCTCTGAACCTCTCTTGCATTTGCATGGACGGTGCTGAGTGATATTCTTGGCTCTCTCTCAAGTTCTTTGCCAGATCGTCTATCGACCTTCGTCATGATTTCAGCGAACTTAACAGCAATGTGGGAAGTGTGGCAGTCAAAACGGGAGCATACCCATTCCCAATCTGTCCAGGATGGTTCATGATGATAACCTGAGCGGTAAAGTTAGCTGCTTCCTTCGCTGGATCATTCTTGGAGTCAGAGACAACAAACCCTCGCTTCAAATCCTTGACTGCAACATTCTTCACGTTAAAACCAACATTGTCACCGGGTGCTGCCTACTAGTACACCAGCTCGCTCCTTATCAATCTTGTTTATTTTATCCTTTCCCAGATCTGCATCTTCTAGTGCCTTCTGCCCACTAACCAAACAATACCTAATACAATCATCCAGGCGATGGTCATTCTTTGGATCAATATAACCCTACAATGAGAATCCCTGAATCTGTCCTCCAAAACTTGTGGGAAACTTTGAAGCATCAAAGCGGTCTATCGGGGTAATCCCACTCTGACCCTCCAGCAGTCTTTCATAATATGTATCAACATTGTTTCCAAAAATAGAAACTAGCCCCATGCCTGTAATAACCAATCTCTTTTTATGCAAACCCTGCATATTTCAAAACATTTCAAAAGCATCTCCACTACTGGCAGCAAGAAAGAACACTTGACCTCCTCCACGCAATTGGCATTTGAACAACAATCAGCTTTAGATATCTTATCTCCACGCTGTTTCTCATGGAAATGAAT
>LPNX010049335.1:38587-57971 GCA_001517045.1 Pseudotsuga menziesii | reverse complement strand
TTAGGTGATAGGAAGTCATTGAAAAATAAATTTCTAAATTTATTTTGGCTCATTTTTTAGAGCTTTAGGTATGTAATAAAGTTTGAAAAACATTGGATTCTGTTTTTTCTTCAAAAAGGTCAAAATTCAGGGTTTGGTGTCTTAGGTGGACATTTCAACTGTTCATTAGCCACCAAAATCCTAGATTTCGGCAGCTTAAATGTAAAATTCGAGGCTATCTTAGCCATCGAAGTTGCAGGTTTTTCAAACGATCAACTACCTTGGGAAAAGTAAATTTTCTCAGCCATGGAGAGGTGGTTTTACATACTCAAATAGTCAATTGACTAGACATCCTCATATTTCCAATGGTACTTTCATATCTGAATTTAGAGAACGTGAAGGCAGTCAAAAGTCCCCGCAAGATGAGGCGGTGTTTTTAGGAATGTGACATTTTTACTGTGTTGAGTCATCATTTTCAAATGATGATACTGGGCGACTAGAGGATAATTTTAAGACACAGCCGAAGTATTTTGTGCCTGACATGTCAAAGAACAATAACTGCTCTCATTTTTCTTAAAGGTATCACATATTTTGAGAACCAAATCCATCTCTGAGCCCTAAATTTCAGATCTCAGAATTCCCCTGTTTGAAACATGCTTTTGAAATAGAGATGTCGGTAAAATGAAAATGAATCTAAAATAACCGAGAGAGGTTTTTTCTCATAACTAAACAAAGAAAAATAACCTCTCTAAGTTTTCCTACAGGTGTCACATATTGGGTGAATCAAATCCATCTATGAGCCCTAAATTTCATATCTCAGAATTCCCCTATTTGAAACATGTTTTTGAAATACAGATGTTGGGAAAATGAACACGAATCTCAAATAACTGAGAGAAGTGTTTTCTCATAACAAACCAAAGAACAATAAATTCTCTCATTTTTCCACAATCTATTTTTATTTTACAGATATAGGTCAATCTCTGAGCAGAATATTTCCATAAATTTCTACATTTTGCAGCCAACTCACAAATTCGGATTTGAGATAGGAAAAGAGGTTATCAGATCCATCTTTTGAGGATCTTGAAACTGATTTGTAAATATTGTTTAAGCTCATTGAATAATAATTATATAGGGGTTCAAATTTAGAGACTTTTTCATATATTGCAAGCTCAAGCTTCGCATTTTTAGATCAGTGATACAAGCTTCTTTTGCCATTACGTGTTCAAATTTTCATCTTCTTGTCTATTCTATACTTGCACCTGAATGTCAAATTCATGTTAATTATGTTTTTCTGATGTTTGATAACTATAAACTTCTCATTACATCCATAAACTATAATTTGCAAGTACTTTACTTTGTTTATCTGTCCATTCATATATACTTTGTGCATGTTTCTGCTAGTAAATTAAGTGTTGTTTGTACATTCATTTATTTACAACTCTCTGAATAGTGATAGTTAAAGGCCTTGTCAATTTGGTTGTGTTTATGCATGTCTTGAGTGACTGAGGTTTGATTTGGTCATATGACTTGATCCATTTGATTGAATCATTAAGATATAGTTAAGTTACCAGGCATCTTTGAGCTACAACCTAGAACAGTTTCCTGGAGTGCTAACAAATTGGCATCGTTGCCGGGGAGAGGAGAATGAAGCTCAGCTTCCCTGGGAGATGGCATAGCTCTAGCTTTGATGATAGACAAATCCTGGATATTATTTCGGTTGTAATCATCTATCTGGAGACCCCTTGAAGGACAGATTTAGTAGCGATTCAATTGTTCAGAAATCTATTGGCAAATCCACTGGTATGAAATGAACTAGATCTTAGCAAAGAATTATTCTTTCTGTGATTTTTCAAAGATTGTTGGTTTTCCTAATCCAGTACCTAGTAGAGATGAATGGGAATGTAGTATTCCCAGATTTTGAGGAGAATATTGGGAAGTACCAACTAAACATTTGTTGGATTTTCATGATTGCATTCATCGGTTGCAAATTGTGCATGAATATGTTCAGATTAAACTGTTTGGCTATTCATTAGAGGGGATTTCTCGTGATTGGTATCGGTCTCTTCCTATTTCCAGTATCAGCTCTTTGGAAGATTTTCATGCTGTCTTTCATTGGTTTTGGAAAGGAATATTTTCAGCTGATCTTTTATATCCCGAATGCTGTCATAAATTCAATTTATTGAATAAATAACTAAACATTCATGGTGAGTATGATGCAGTAGGGGACACCTCTTATTGTGACCAAGATATTAATGAATTTCAGGCTGATAACCATATTATAGATGCTTTATACATTGCATCAAATGCATCCATCGACTTAGTTTGTCATGAAGATAAGATGGTCCCAAGTTGGAAACCTAAAAGATAAGGAGCAGAAAGGTTCATATCAGCAATTGAGTTTGCATTTTCCGCTAACAGAGGTTGAACAGTTTACATTCAACTTTAACATCAGTGAAGGAAAAGATCAGTAGCATAAAGAGGTATTTCCTCCCAGATTTGATGATCCTATTGCAAACTATTTGGAATCCATGAACAACATAGATGTTAAAATATTTCTGTTAGGTGAAAGCTGGCTTTATCATCTGTTCAAAGCACTTTTCTGTTGGATATACATTCCTTTATTTATGGGGTCAAGATCAAGTATAAGTTCAGGAGATCAATTTCTGACATGGCTTCATTGGAAGCATGATGTCACTTTATAAGAAGCCTCTGTTGATTAGAATTAGGAGTAGGAAAGAGAATAAGCTCTTCATATGAGCAAGTAGACTTTTCCAGTTATTGGTTGTTGAATAAGTAGGATAGGATACATGCATGCTACAGGTTTGCAAGGGATCATTTGTAAAGACATCTCTTGAAAGGTGTTCAAAAGAAGATTGTATTACTGACTCCATGCCCAATGGAACACTAGAATAGGTTCTGTATTTTGTTGTCCAGGAAAGGCATCAGATCTGTGGTTATTGGAACCTCATAGGGAGGATTCCATTTCTGAGTAGGAGCCAGATGTTATCTCCTCAAATAAAATAGTCAAGTTTTTTTATTTTAGGTGATAGGAAGTCATTGAAAAATAAATTTCTAAATATTTTGGCTCATTTTTTAGAGCTTTAGGTATGTAATAAAGTTTGAAAAACATTAGATTTTGTTTTTTCTTCAAAAGGTCAAAACCTAGGATTCAGTGGCTTAAGCGAACATTTCAAATATTCATTAGCCACCGAAATCCTAGCTTTCGGCATCTTAAATGTAAAATTCAGGGCTATCTTAGCCACCGAAATCATAGGTTTTTCAAACGATAAACTACCTTGGGAAAACTAAATTTTCTCAACCATGAAGAGGCGGTTTTACATGCTCAAATAGTCTATTGACAACTAGACATCCTCAAATTTCCAATGGTACTTTCATATCTACATTTATCTCTTGGGAAGGTAGTCAAAAGTCCCCCGCAAGATGAGGTAGAGTTTTCAGGAATGTGGCGTTTTTACTATGCTGAGTCATCATTTTCAAATGATGATCCTGGGTGACTGTAGGATCATTTTGAGAAATGCTTGAATTATTTTGTGTTTGAAATGTCAGATAACAATAAAATCTCTCAGGTTTCCTACAGGTGTCACATATTGGGAGAATTGAATCCATCTCTGAGCCCTAAATTTCAGATCTCACAATTCCCTTGTTTGATACATGTTTTTGAAATACAGATGTCGGAAAAATGAAAATGAATATCAAATAAATGAGAGCGGTTTTTTCTCATAACATACCAAAGAACAATAACCTATCTCATTTTTTCTATGGGTGTCACATATGGGAGAATCAAATCGATCTCTGAGCCCTAAATTTCGAATCTCAGAAATCCCCTGTTTGACACATGTTTTTGAAATACAAATATCGGGAAAATGAAAATGAATATCAAATCATTGAGAGATTTTTTTGCGCATAACAAACCAAAGAACAATAACCTCTCTCAATTTTCCAAAATCGGTTTTAATTTTATATATATAGGTCAATCTCTGAGCAGAATATTTCCATAAATTTCTGCATTTTCCAGCCACCTCACAAATTCGAATTTGAGATAGGAAAATAGGTTATCAGATCCATCTTTTGAGGATCTTGAAACTGATTTGTAAATATTTTTTAATCTCATTGAAGAATCATTTTATAGGGGTTCAACTTTAGAGACTTTTTCATATATTGCAAGCTCAAACTTCTCATTTTCATATCAGTAATACAAGCTTCTTTTGCCATTACTTGTTCATATTTTCATCTTCTTGTCTATTCTATACTTGCACATGAATGCCAAATTTATGTTAATTCTGTTTGTTTGATGTTTGATAACTGTCAACTTGTCAATACATCCATAAACTAGAATTTTCAAGTATTTTACTTGCTTTATCTGGCCATTCATATATACTTTGTGTGTATGTTTCTGCTAGTAAATTAAGTGTTCTTTGTACACTCATTTATTTACAAATCTCTGAACAATGATAGTTAAAATCCTTGTCAATCTAGTTGTGTTTATGCATGTCTTGGGTGAGTGAGGTTTGATTTAGTCATCTGATTTGATCCATTTGAGTGAATCATTAAGATATATTTAAGTTACTAAACATCTTTGAGCTACAACCTAGAAGAGTTTCCTGGAGTGCTAACACCTTATTTGAATATTAACATCATTATCTAGTCCAAAGATGTTGGAAATGGGTGGATTACCACCTTGCGGAGGGATTGCTTGGTTACCTCCTTGAGGAAGGTTTGCTTGGTTTCCCCATTGCAGGGGTACCGAAGCTGCAACAACCATTTGTTGTTGTTGTGGAAAAGGTTGAGTCAACACAACAGGTTGTTGTTGTCCATTGCGTTGAGAAATTTTTTTATGAATGACATGCATATGAGGGAATAGGTGAGTAGGATGATCTCTTTAACAAATTTTGCAAGGATACTTGTTTTTTCGTTTCTTCTGATTGACTTCTAGTTGAGTATTCATTCTAGGTGCATCTCCTGTCCTAGCATTAGAATTTGGATTTTTCTTTTGTTTCTTCTTTTTTCCTTTTTGGTCAGTGGCTTGGACTATGAGGATTTCTGAAGTTTGGGCAGGATTTGTAGGTTGTTGGTTTTCCTGGCCAGTTGTGGGTTGAGAATTTTGAACTGAGACTTGCCCCATTTGCTGGGTAAGCCGATCAATTTTTCTAATAGAACCAGTCACACCATCGGCATGAGTTCCTTTTGACGGCCTTGCTGGATCAGATGCAGGTCTCACAGCAAGAGGTATTAAGTCATAAAGTGTGTCAGTTTGTGAAAATATCAAATCCATTTGTTGGGAACTCTGAATGAGTTGGTATTCAGTCATGGATCCTGACATATCTAAATCTTTGGCAAAAGTAAGAAATAATGATTTTACAAACCAATATGCTAAGAATTGATCTGGGATTTCTACTTTAATAAGCCTTCGGCGTCTCCTCCACTCATGTATATGATCATATATGTGAGTAGAAGTGGATTTCCTAAGCGAAGTCAATAGTTTAGTACCTGTATCATAGCAGATATGTAATTGAAAATGTGTCAAAAATACGATGGATAAAGATGAAAAATATGTGAATGTATTGCACGGCAGTTCAATGTACCATTTCGCAGCAGTTCCCATGAGGGTTTGCTGAAACAACCTCAACCTGATACTATCATCGACTAGGGAATTGGATGAACACCATAAATGAAATGTCATCACGTGATTTGATGGATTGTCCCCTGGTCGTCCATAGAACTTGGGTATGTTTGAAGGAAGTTTGGTTGTTATGGTTGGCTATCCATTCATATGTAGAACATGATCATTGGTCAGCCGGGATAAATCTAGTAGATTCAATGTGGCCAGAAATCGTGATCTGGTAGATGTCGTCATAGGTTTTTGATATGTGGGTGGAACTTGATAGTTCCATTGACCTGGGGTATGATTTATGTTCCATGGTGGATTTCCTCCTTGAATAGAAGGACTCCAAAAAGATTGCTTATTCCCAAGATTTTTCCCATTCCATTGCGGGATGGTATTGAAAGGTGAGTTACCTCCTTGTGGATGTGGGATCCAACAAAGTTGATAGTTTCCTGGGATTCGACCATTCCAAGGATATTCTTCATGTAATTGAGAAATATTCCAATGTGGATTTCCCCCCTGTGGCGGTATGTTCCCGAAAGATTGGATACTTCCAACACCCATACTACTCGATTTTAAGACATGATTCATAGGTGGAATTCCTACTAGCATAGTGGTCATTCGAGGTGTAGGGTTACCCCCAGACATTGTGCTAGGATTAGTAAGAGGATACCCTTCTGGGACACTTCCACACATTTGCGGGTGATGGCTCCAATTGGTATTCATGTTCCAAGTTCCATTTCCACCACTAGAAATATTACCATTCCAAGGTGTAGAGTTTCCTCTAGAAGTGGAACCTAGAAAAATATTAGATTGACTAAAAGGATTCAAATTGACTCATAATTTTTTACCTTGATAAGCCACACCATATGGGAAAACCATGTTTTGCAAGGTACACCCTCCAGTAGGGATACTTGTATATGAAGTGGATGTACTTCTAGGATTGGAACCTAGAACTGTACCAACTGGAACTGAAGTACTGGTTGAACTTATATTGTTAACAGGCACATTAACTGTTGGGATTTCTATTGGGGTCAAATTGAAGGTATTACCTCCTCCACCCACCATTTGGGGCTGAACCAATGTGGTTCTTAGAGCTTCTAAAGAATCCAAAGGGTTAAGTGTCAGATTTTGCATGTTATTTGGATATGTTAAAAGAGGGTTAAGGTTATCCAATGATTTACTTACCACAAGTATTACTGGGTCTGAAAGATGCAATGGTGTGTTAGAAGGATCAGATGTATTTTTTTCTATTGTTTCAATGTCAAAAGGGGTAATATTATCAATTGTTTATGTAATTGGTTCAGTATTGGGTTGATGTTGATCTTATCTATTATTGTTAATTGAATTTGAAAATGGTTTAGTTTCATAGTCTTTTTGTATCCATATCCATGTTTTATCGGGGCCTTCGATTTCTAGTGACTCACCTCGCTACCGCCGTGATTGGTGGATCGGGAGAGAATCCACTTTGAATTTTGAATTTTTAGAATTGAAAATATATATATGAAAATGTAATCAATATATTCTAGAGGAAATCTAGACTACAAACAGAAAAAAGAAAAAAAAAGTGTCCACGCCACTAAAAATGTCCCTAAGGAAGCAATAATCAAGCTTATTTCCAAAAAACCGAGGTTTAGTGGAAAGTTGGATTTTTAGAGGGCCTTCAAAAACTAGTAGCCCTTGAGGGACATTAATCTTCAAGAATTACTAAATCATGAAGGTACAAGAAACAGTTACACTGTTCTTCAATCGCTAGGGGTGCAAGTGTTAGCTCTTGGCTATTCACCCTCCCAAGGAGCTGAAAAAACCTTGTGTCTATCTCAGGTATTGCAAGTGTCCCCCACTCACAATAGATTGTGTGATTCCCTAGGAAAAGAAGCTATGGTTACCACTTCACAATCGATGATTGGGTAGGATAGTCATTAGTACAGGATAACTCACATAGACTAGCTATTTCAGAAAAGTGATGTCACCCTGAGGACATGTCACTTAATCGAGACACTGTAATGTGCTCATATCCCACTAAAGAAGTAAGAGGGGGGGTACCACCCTTACTAATTCAAATTCACCTCATGCTTAATGCTTGTGTTAGAAGCGCTTTCCCGACAAGAACTCTTTGCTACTAATGGACTTAACTCTACTTAACCAATGCTAGTTTCAAAGTTTTGTGGCTTTCGAGTGTTAACTCACCATCTTAACCCAAATATCTAACCTAATCTTGTTGGTGATATCAAAAGATAAAATCTTGGTTTTTTTAAAGATTAAGCTTTGATTTTAAAGGTAATTCGATTAGTTTCGATGATTGGTGGGAAACTAATGGTGTGGGGACTTATGCTACTAAACCAAACCAATGCACAGATAATTTTAAACCTACATTTTTATTTGATGAACTTCTATACTATGGGAGAGTAATAGGTTCATTGAGATCCTTTAGATGTGCATATTGCAAAACAAAATCACTTTCAAAAATTTGAAAGCACTCTCAATTTTCTAGAAAGGGTTCAAGAGGTTGGATTCAATTATCACTAATTAGAAACAAAAAATGTTTGAATATTTAATGTTTTTTCTTGTTTCCAATAAGTCTCTTAAACTGATGTGTACATGTAAGAACGTGATTCAAATTTTGTTTTCCATGACCAGAATTTACAATTGAGATCCACTTTCTCATTCACAGGACTGCCTGAAAGCGAAAGTGAAGAGGATACTCATGGTTTGACAATATGCTTCAAAATTTCAAAGGATTCCTATTACACTTGAGATCCACTTTCTCGTTCACGCGACCTCCCGAAAGCACAAGTGAAGAGGATACTTGTGGCTCAAATTTTGCTAAAAAATAAACCTATATATTACACTTGAGATCCAATTTATCGTTCACAGGACCTCCTGAAATTGCAAGTGAAGAGGATACTCATGGCTCAAACACAACTTATCTTAAGAAGCTTGACAATGGCGAAAAAGATCCTCTCATTGCGTTTGAACTAATCTTGAGTGGTAGGTTCGTATTTTGAGAATTTATGTGAATATGATATTAAATGATGGTATGAAGAGTGTATTAATGGTTATTACAAGTCTTGTGGAAGGTCATAAAGTCCATGTGGATTCAAAATTCATGGTCACGAGAATTTATAAATTGAAACAATGTCATGTTCTTTAGTTTTTTCAACAATCTCCTTATGTCACTATGTGATAAAAATGACCAATTTAGACAAAATTTTAGACATTCAAGGCTGAAATAAATGACTTAAATGGTAAATATGTCATAAAATTTCAGACCTGAGCAATCTTTTCAAGGAAAACTTTGAATAATACAAAACAAAAACTACCCCTAAAAGTGATTTTTTCCTAGTTTTTTCTTAAAAAGAGTTTTCCAGGCCTTCCAAAATTGAGGAAAATGTCCCCAAATGCTTCAAAAATGCTCCTAAAAGTTCAAATTAGTATTTAACAATTGTTTTAGGATTTCAATTAAGGTTCTGCAAAGCTTCAAAATAATTCAATCAAAATTCAAAAATCAGTGATCTCCACAAATTTCAAACTCAAGCCAAAAATTCACGCCAAACTTACAATCCTTAAAAAAATTCTCTAAATATTGATAAAAGGGAATAAAATTATGTATAAAACCTATGTTACAAGATTCCTAAGACATATATAATAGCTAAAATCAATCAAAATGACCAAAAATTGCAGATCTGACCATCAAAAATCAAGAATCATGCATTTTTCAAATTTCAACCATAAGGATACAAAACATAAAAATTATTCAACAAAATATCTAAATATTAATGAAAGAGAGGTAAGTACTATTTAAAACCTATCTTAGAATATTCCTAAAACACCTATAACAGAAAAAATCAACAAAAATGACCCAAAATTGCAGATCTAAACATCAAAAAATCAAGAACCGTGACTTTGTTTCACATTCTGGCTGGTGCACCTTTGAATAGAGTATTGTTGGAACTTTGTGTACTCTTTGTAAGGGAGCTAGAGGATGCTAGCACTCTATCTACTCTGTGTTAATGCACCAGAGAGGGGGAAAAAGGCAAATCTAGGCCCAAATTTCTTGAAAAAAACTAAATAAAGGGTGGATTCAGGCCAGTTTTGACCTCCAAGACTGAATTAAAAACTTCTAAGAACAAGATGAAGCATGCATCATAATATTTGAAAGTTAAAAATCACCCTAACAAAGGGGAAATTATCAATAAAACCTGTTTCAAGAGAATATTCCCTTAGTTCCCCAGTATGGTCGCCATTATGTTAGTAGATTTGACCGTAGGGACATGTCTACTGACTATCTATCCTTAACTATAGGGATGGTGAATCCTAATGACAGAAATACATGCAATAAGTGAAAGCTTCCTGATATTTCTAAACTTTTTCAAAGAAGAGATAAGGAGAGAAGGAAGGAGATTGCCACTTGAAGCGTGTCGTTCGTTGAAGATCCTTTTGCTTCAGCCTCTTTAGCATTTAGTCCTCCATTAGCAAACTACTAGCTAGTTCCTTACCTATAGATTTTGAAAATTTTAAAAATATTGAAATCTATCTACCAAATATTGATAAAGAACACATAAAAATGTGTAGATTCAAACACAACATTTGGGGGGAAATTAGATTGCATCATATTAAAATGGAAGGAAAGTGATTACAGCTCAATAATAGGTGAATCCATTTATACCTTGCTCTCAACTATCCTTCTCCATTAATTCCAATTATCACCAAAGAAACTATGATGTGAAAAAGACTATATCTATCCTCCAATTCATGCATGATGTTTTTGCTTTTCACTCTTGTCCTCCTTAATTCACCTCACATGCCTTCCATTTATAGGATTGGGCTTTGAGAATCCCATATTTTGATAATGAATGTGGGATTAGGATTTTTGAAGGTTTTGATTATTTCCCTCAAAAAACCCACTTTCCTTAGTTTTTAGGAATTTCAAGTTGACTTTCAATATTTCTAGGACAATTAATGCCCATGTTAGGAAATTTTCCACTCTGTGAGTTATAGGAACTAGGATTTGGCCCTTAAGTGGTCACGGACTTGGCCTCTTTAGAGCCACCTTGTCTTCAAACATTTCTTCCTTTGTGGAAGCAGTGGTCAATTTGTTCAAAAACTATGATTTTCATGTTGCGGGTGAAGTAGAAATATGTTTTTAGACCAACACTCTCAAGGGTGTTAATTTTATTGTTAACAATAACCCGAGTTCGCAGTCATAGAGGCATATATAGACATTTTGCACCGGCTATATAGTGTTTTTTGGTGGCTAGAAGCCCCAATTTTGTATCATGATACATTGTATTATGACATCATTTTGGACTATATTTTGGAAATGAAAAACTTATAGTGATCGACTTATTATATTTACATGTGTGTTTAAAATGTGAGTGTGATGTATATGCTTTATTATTGATGTAAAAAATTCCAATCTAATACGTAATTTGCATAAGAATCAGCAACATGATTGTATATCCTAGGAATATGAATGTATGTTATGTGTTCAAATTGTCATTCTAACAATACTACCCATAAGAATATTCGCAATAAAGTCAAATCCTTGATATGATATACACCATTTAACTGTGATACATCTAACCACGATTCAATTCATACTTCAAGAGAGAGAATGCCATGAGATATGGCCTGACGTAAGAGTTTAATCATGACACTATATTCAACAACATCATTCAAATATGTCTGGAGACACACACCTCATGAAGACGCTACCTAACCCTGAGACGTATAAATGAACAAATAAGTCGAAGCTAAGTTTTGGGTATGGCAGCTGGCACCATCAACGTATCCTACATATACCGAAGACTCCATTGGCATATGACACAACAAAGTGAAGCATGTCAACAAACCAAATAACTACAAGAATACCAAAAGTAAACTATGCATCTATACAATAATATACAAAGTATAAGAGTAGGCTAAGAATCATGCATAATATTTTTTAAGGTAGAGTCCATTTCTAGGCTCTGCCAAGGCTGCCCCTTCATAATCCACTAACTCATATGCGCCCTTCTCTAACACTCGTTTAACCATGTAAGGCCCATGCCACATGGGTTTGAACTTACCCACCCCTAACAGTTCACAATCTTGGTCATATACAAGAACCAAGTCACCTTCACTAAATCTCCGGGGACATACATAATTATCATATTGAGCCTTTACGCGACATTTATTGATTTCAAGAGCTACCAAGGCATCCCAACGCTTCTCATCAAGGTGATTTAAGTGTACCAAATGTTCTTCCAACTCAAAAGTCTTTGGTAATAGTTCTACGGCTAGTTTTAAAGAAGGAATTTCACATTCAATTGGCAATATCGACTCCACCCCATGTACTAAGTGATATGGAGAAAAACTAGTGGCAGTCTTAACAATGGTTTGGTATTCCCACAAAGCAGGGTAAATCATAATGTGTCAATTCGTCTTGCTTTGTGAAACAGTTCTTTGTAGAATGGACTTAAGGGATTTGTTTACAGCTTCAACCTGTCCATTCGCTTGAGGATAATAAGAATAGGAATACTCTTTCTTATACCCCAATTTTGAAGATAAGTCATCCATCATCCTATTTTGAAAGTGCCTACCATGGTCAGTGACAAGCTCTCTTGGGATACTGAAATGAGTAATGATCTGATTGAATAAAAATGAGCGGTCATCTCACCATCATATTTAATAGTAAGCATAGCCTCTTCCCATTTCATGAAGTAATCCAAAACCACTATGATGTGATGGTGACCCCCAGCCGAGGCTAGGTTGCAATCCATACATTCAACCCCCCACTTGGTGAAGGGTGTCGAGCAAGATATATAATAGTTATTTCGACATAAATTATCAATATGGGGAGATCATAAAATTAGAGGCACGAGAAAAATATATGCAATATCAGAGTGATACTAACCTATTCTAATGATTGAAAAGGAAACACGCATACATCTGAAATCCAAAATATGTGACTAATCTAAGAAAACACATACGACTGAAATTGAAAACATGCGACTGAATTTGAACCTAGTTTACAAAATCAGGAAATTGCATGAAAGTATATTTAAATATAGGATAGCAAAAAGTTTCAGAAAACAAAGTTAACTAAGAAAACATGAAATCCATTAACAATTCAAAAGGACAAATCTATTATAGCGAAATTAAAATACTCTAAAACATCAATCCTATTACAAAATGACAATATCCATGAGTAACTCTCAAAAGACTTTACATAAATTATTTCTACTTCCACACCACTAAAGAGGCCTCTTCCCAAATGAGGAGAGAACCCTCTTAATTATACATGAATGCTTTGGATAAAAAGATAAACAAATCATAATTACAGATCCACTTTTCTCTCAACCTATCCCCTCAAATCCTCCATAATATCTTTAATAAGATATTATATCTCCGTGATCTTCTCCCTTGAATATGATTGAATGATTATCCCAAATCATCCTCAAATATTCAAGACTTGAATATGAAATTCGAATTCGAGGCTAGATGGTGACTTTTGACCTTTTTAAAGTCTTCAAATCAACCTGAAAACATCATAAAACTCGCCCAAATTTGAGATATAATGAAAATATGTTAATTTTCTTAATATTTAATCATAAATTCTCTCAAAATTCTTAAAAATAAACTAATTTGGAAAATACAAGGAAACCCATATTTATTTATGAAAATGGCATAAGGAATGGTTAATGGAGTAATGAATAGGGATGAGTGTGAGGAACAGTGAAGGAAAAATTTGATGAAAATACGACATTTGGGGCGACCAAACATTCCCCCCAACTGAACTTGTTTCATGTCTTCATGCAACTGGGCATAAACTTTTTGACTTCTTAACTCTGACTTTGCATGATAATATTTTTAACAATAAATATTCCATGATGTGAAATACATAAGTAGCAGTTGATTTTACTTATGGATAGTTCTATGGGTGACAACCATGATACATGTTGGTTCTTGTGTCAATAGCATTCATTTATTTTACTTGTTTTCTTTTGTTTGGTTCTTGTGTGACAACCATGATAAATGTTAGTTCTTGTGTCAACAAATTCATTTGTTTTTATGGCTGCAATACATAAGATTTGAAAGTACACATGCACTGGAAATGATAAGCCATGAATGTACATTTTCTTCATGTTTATGAATCATGCCAAAACCAGATAAAATTTTAACAAAGTGTAATTTGAAAGAGACATGTTGGTCAAGGTAAATGAGATGATGGTATGTGTAAATGGTAATGAAGATACCCCCCCCCCCACTAAAGATGTGTTAAGTTTATGAAAATGAGTAAGGGAATGTAACATGGAAATGGAATTTTCCAAATTCATTCATTTTCTAGCATTTAAGGAATTACATGGTTAAAGATTAGAAAACATCATACCTCCACTTACCCAAAAAAAAACCAATGAACTGTGCAATCAGGATGTGGCTGTTGTTGGATCACGGACTATGAAGTGAAGGAACCTGAACTACTGTTTGGCAGAACGAAGTAAAAAGATGAAAGTGGAACTATGGTACTAGCATATGGATGGAAGTATGCTGCTACAAAACTGTTGATGGAGCCATGAAAAGTATATAGTCTTCACCTGCTACAAAACCCAATGGTACAATTCTTACCATGCGAATAAATGTGTCGATGTCGAGCATGGAAAGAAGTCATTGGATTACAGGACATTGATTGATGACATTAACCAATGCAAGGCAATATCACCATTGATGTCAATGAGTGCCAAGGTACCCAAGTACATCTTGCGAAGTGTGAATAAATGAGTTGATGTCAAGCCACTTGTAGGATCCAATGATCAAGAGAAATTGATGTATTTCCATGATTGTTAGCGATAGAAATTTCCATTAAGGCATGAAAGCCTCAAGGTACTTATAAGGACTCTAGTCTCTATCCTAGATAAGGTGTTGAAGTCGATGGGTCAAGACTTGTTGAAAGGTGGGACTTCAGGAATCCCACATCAGTCAACGCGAGTTGTAAAAAATGATTGTTAGGACTATAGATGAGAAGATCTCACAGTCAAATAGTTTTTATGAAAAGGATATCAAGGTGATTCAGTCATGGAAAGGAAGCTAAATGGCTTTATTCATAAGGAAAAAAAATAAACGTAACTGAGGAAAATGATGAATTGAAAAATGAAAGGAATGTATGCGACTCAAAAAGGTAGACATGCAGAAAGTCATAATGTGTAAGGGAATGAGAAGTAGACTCCAACATGGATGACTAATGAGCTTTGAAGGATAAGGGTAAATAATCAGGTCATGACACAAATGGTTTCTGAAAGGTTGTTGTGTAGCGGCAAGTGTCATGACACGTGTGATGAAAAATATAGCTCCTTCAATAAAGCATGTGTTTATGAAAATATTTTGTGATTCTTGAAAATCACTTTGGCATGAAATGCTAGCATCTTCAAACCTAAAATATATTAGTACTAATCATGCAATCAAACTTGTGAGATCGTCGTAAAATGCAGAAATAAGCACAAATGTAAGAAAATCAAAATTAAAAAATAAAGTGCATTTTTACCTGTTGTAGCGGCGGGACATGTCTCGTTGTCGATTGCCACTTGAAGTGGCTCCAAGAAACAACTTAACGTAAATGTAAAAACATGGTTTTGATATGTTTTCAAGAATAATTGAAATCCATTTGCAATTGTTAAAATTTTGTTTCTTTTATTTACTTTTCTTTTTGTTTAATATGTGGTGTTTTTCCTCATGTTTTTATTTTGTTTTTACCTTACTTTTTTGCATATATATATAAATAAATAAATTTAGTTTTTCATTTCATTTTATTTATTTATTATTATTTACTTATTTTTTATTACCTATTATATACATATATATTAGCAAAATAGCAACTAACCTTACTTGTTAAGGACCCGCTGAATTATGAAAATAATATCGAAAAACTTGAACTTTGGGATGAGAGTGAGCTAAAAAAAATGGTGAAGGTTAAAAGGAGCTTCAGCTTTCTATAAATAGAAACTACCAAAATCTCCTATTGTAGATTTATGATTATGAATTGAGCAGCTTCTTTGGTTGTTCTTGTCCATGATAAGTTAATGCATGTGATAAGTCAATGCAGTTTGTAAGGTTGGAGGCTAACAGGAAATTGGTTAGAAGAAACTCAGATCATCTCTTGATACAAATAAGATAAAAAATGTATCCTTCAAAAAAATATGAAGATCTCACTTCTCCCCCGCCCCCACATTATGTCTATTTCATGTGCTTTTTAATTCAGATCTTAATTTGTCATCTTCATGGTTGGAAGTTTGAAACTCGTGATGTGCTTTTTATGCATATCACCTCACCTCATTCAAGGGACGATTTTGAGAAATAAATCGAGTTGCCTACTGAAAAATATGAGTTCTTTACCCCAGAATCATAATACCATTCAGAACCCCCACAAAACGGGTGCACAAATCAGGCGACTTATAAGAATTCCTAGAAGGACCAAAAATTTTAAATCGAGAAAAATAATATTTTAACTAATGCTTACCCATGCCTTAGGGTTTGCAAGCTGTGTGAGATTTGTAACAAATATGTGTGTGTTATAACACCAATTTGATCCAGCTAGGACATACATTTACCCAATTTTAACCGAAGAAATTTTTAAATTATCCCATTGAACATATTTTATGTATATAGGTTGCGTTAGTAGGATAATTATGACATGCTGAGTTTTCCTAGCCTTCCCATAGGCTAACAATTGTATTAGAATCTCAGAATGACCTGAAGCTACTGCTGCAAATCACTGTTTGCTACAGATCGTTGTGAGTGCCATAAATTTGTTGGAAAAAATAATTACTCGCAGATCCATACCTGACTCTCAGCCGACTCTGTCAGAGTCTGTATCAATCAAGATCTTGTCGGTCGGCCTAACAAGAGGGAAGAGTCCATGATTCGGCAATGTAAACCAGTCGAATTTATTTCTAAAGCTAAGTTGTTAGGTAGATAGTTATTACAGTCTTTAATGGTGAGTCAGTCAACCCATGTAGAAACAATCTTCAGGTTTCCTATAAATAGAAGAAGCAAATTGTAAATTAGGTTAGAGACACAAGACAGACACAATAGAGAGACAGAGGAACACAGAGTGAGAAAGAGAAGTTGAAGCTCAAGCTTCTATGTAAGTGATTTAGTCGAAGAGCCGAAGCTTTGTAAAAGGATCAGTCGGTGAGCTGACAAGTTTGGACCGACAAGTTTGTAATACTTTGTTATTTCCACATAAGTTATATATGTGAAATAGTTTATGGTTGAATGTGTTTATTTGACCACACAATATTTCCAGATTTACTTGTGTAAATGTCTTTTAACATTACAGTTGAGTGAAAGAACAAGAACCCATAAATTTCTCACCACGTGAAAGTTCCAGGGTTTTATGGCACATTGGTCAACTCAAGTCTTCCTAAATATTTGGGCATATGTTTTTATAAGTTCTTTGGATTTGTTAATGTGTCCATTTTTACTTCATCTTACTCACAAATGAAAAGCATTTGTAATTTCTTAAGTCTCTTAGACTAAGAAACATACTCTGTAGATTTTGACCAAAGTGAATCGACAAGGTCGGTTGAGTAAGCCGACTTGAGAGGTCGATTGAGTGAGCAGACTTGAGAATTCAAGGAGGTGAGCCGACTTGAGAAGTTGAAGAGGTGAGCTGACTTGGAGGTCGAAGTCAGCCAACTTCGAAGTGACAAGTGGTCGAGGTAAAATTAGTCGGTAGAACCGACAAGTAATTCGAAGTAAATCAGTCGGGTAGAAAGTCCGACCAAAGTTGATAGACATGTCTAGTCAGGAGATAGACAAGTTTCACCAGACAAGTGAAAAGAAAAAAAGAGGTCGGCGTGAAAAAGTGAAAATTAAATATTAATATTAACTGAGCGGTAAACTCAAGTTTAGTCGGCTTGGTTTTGGCTAACTAGTATCAGAGCAAGGTTTATATCAACCCAAGATTTAGGAAAGAAATCTTGTCTTAAAAGGTGGAAATTAATTTTCTAAGGAAAGTTAATTAAAAAAATTAAAATGGCTTCCACTTCTGGTTCATTACAAACTCCAATTTTTACAGGAAAGAATTATGAATATTGGTCTTTAACTATGAAGTCTTTATTCAGAGGTCAAGATTTCTAGGAGATAGTCTAGCATGGTTATGCAGAACCAGTAGACATGACATCATATAACAATCTCACACAGGATGAGAAAGATGTCTTGAGGGAATAGAGGAAGAAAGATGGAAAAGCTCTGTTTTACATACATCAAGCTATGCATGAGAACATACTCCCAAGAATAGCAGCAAAAAATAATGCTAAGCAAGCATGGGATACATTGCAGACTACCTATCAAGGTTTGGATAAGGTAAAGACATCCAAGCTGCAAATTCTGAGAAGAGATTTTGAATCTCTATCCATGAAAGATTCAAAGAATGTAGACACATTCTACACCAGAGTTGTTGGGTTTATAAACCAACTGAAATCTCATGGAGAATCCATAGAAGACCGAAGGGTTGTTGAAAAAATTCTCAGAAGTCTTCCCCCAAGATTTGAAAACTTGGTTGTGACCTTAGAAGAACACACAGACATGACGACATTTACCATTGATGAGTTGCAAGCTTCACTCATCAATCATGAACACAGACATCATTGGAAGGTGCATTTGTAGCACAGTCATCCATAAGCCGTGGTAGAGGCATGAGGAGAAACAACTTCAGAGGCAGAGGAAGAAGCTATTCAAGAGGAGGACGAGGTAGAAGTCCTGCAAATGTCGGTGGTAGAGGAGATAATTAGAACCCAAGTCAGCCAAGTGGCCAGAGGTTTGATAAATAAAAAAATTCAATGTCATTATTATAATAAATTTGGTCATTATGCATATGAATGCATGAAGAAACAATATGACCAAGGAAGACAAAGCCCAATTCAGTCGACCAGCACCAACACTTCGACAAGTGCAATGTTAATGGCATCGACTTCTCCACTTGAATGCAATGCTGTTCAAGAAATTCCACATGACATATGGTACTTAGATTCAGGATGCAGCAATCACATGACTGGTAATTTAAACTTGTTTTCCAATCTAGACAACTCAGTTCAAACTGATGTTACACTTGGAAACAATGTCCAAGTTATTGTCTTAGGAAAAGGCACCGTTGATATTATAACCAAATAGGGGCAGTGTAAGTATATCCCTGATGTCTATCATGTCGAAGGTTTGAAAGATAATTTTTTAAGCATTGGAAAGTTGATACAAAAAGGCTACAGAGTCTACATGGAAGATGATCACTATGTGATCAAAGACAAGCGTCCAAGCGACCAGCTGATAGAAAAAGTGCCAATGACAAGCAATCGCTTGTTTCCATTGAGGATAGTTCCCGACATGAAAGGGAAGACAAACTAAGAAGCTGCATTCAAGACAAAAAGTGAAGAAATAGTCGAGCTCCTCGACAAGAGAGAAAATTGCAGCGCTAATTTACAAGTTGCATTTTAGACAGAAGTTCAGGATGAATCCTAGTTGTGGCATTTTAGATTTGGACATCTGAATTTTGGTGGGCTGAAGCTACTGCACACAATGAATATGGTAAAATTATTACCATTGATCAACATACTAGAGAGGGTTTGTGAAGGCTGCATTTTTGGCAAGCAGCATAGAGAGACTTTTCTAGTCGGAAAGTCATATAGAGCACGCAGACCACTTGAAAATGTGCATTCTGACATTTGTGATCTAATGCGGACATCATCCATTAGTGGCTGCAAATATTTTCTAACTTTTATTGATGACTACTCAAGAAAAACTTGGGTA
>LPNX010049335.1:21174-35380 GCA_001517045.1 Pseudotsuga menziesii | reverse complement strand
GTCCATTTTTACTTCATCTTACTCACAGGTGAAAAGCATTTGTAATTTCTTAAGTCTCTTAGACTAAGAAACATACTCTGTAGATTTCGACCAAAGTGAATTGATAAGGTCAGTTGACTAAGCCGACTTGAGAGGTCAGTTGAGTGAGTCGACTTGAGAAGTCAAGGAGGTGAGCCAACTTGAGAAGTCGAAGAGATGAGCCAACTTGGAGTTCGAAGTGACAAGTGGTTGAGGTAAAATCAGTCGGTAGAACCGACAAGTAAGTCGAAGTAAATCAGTCAGGTGGAAAGTACGACCAAAGTTGATAGACTTGTCTAGTCAGGAGATAGACAAGTTTCACTTGACAAGTGAAAAGGAAAAAAGAGGTCAGCGTGAAAAGTGAAAATTAAATATTAATATTAACTGAGCAATAAACTCAAGTTTAGTCGGCTTGGTTTTGGCTAACAAAATTTAAATTTTAAAATCCCTATGATAGTAAATTGAGAATCTACCCTCTGGTGGAAGGGGTGCTAGGCGAGGAAGTTACGGATAAATAAATATATGTGTTGTCTCCATCCCAACCCCATCCCAGAATCCTAAAAAGATGGAAATTTACTACCAATTCAAACAAAATAGGAATGGTGCTTGTGCTACTGCCATACCTGAACCAAGTAAAATTGGAACAAGAATCAGTATAAGCAGAGGAAGAAAAATGCTATATTTTGGTATCCTTGGAACCTCTAAATAGAATGGCAAATAACACGTTTGGAAAACTATGAAACTGTCAATATCTCAGCCACTGTTCATCTTCTTACGGGGCTAATTTTGGGCATTTTGGCAGAGCAGGAGAGGCAACCCAAGGACCTATTCTTCACGCAGATTGGAGAAGTTTTCCTGGCTATGACTGGATCATTAAGTCAGTGCAACATAAAATCAAAATAAATGAAGCCTGATGGAAATGAATCTACTTATGGTAGCACTGTTTCGAGAAATTGTTGCAACAACTTAGCATATTCCATCATCAAGGAGGAAGAGAAACAAACATAATGCAGGTAGTGCTTTCAAGCATAAACCCTGGGTAACCGGAGATAATGGTCATGCAACAAAATACCTTAAAACAATTTTATTTCTATTTCTATTTTTTTAAATCCGTGTATTGAGATCAAGATGGAAACCTAATAGCGGCTATAGTGTCATCCTGATCATGCCCTATTTTGTAAAAACGAGGATCATGCCCAATTTCGAGTAGACAGACAAGATATCATGCCCTATTGTGCAAAAATAGATCTCCATCCAATTTTCCTATGATTTTGGGCGGATTTGCAACAAACATACACAACTAACCTATTCTCAAGCTGATGAAGAAAATGGTTACGTTTGATTTGATTTTGTTTTTACATTTTTTTCTCTGCAAAAGGATTTCTGTTTTGGTCAAGCTCTCTCTCTATAGTTATAAACAAGATGAGTGCATTGACCACCATTTAATCTTTGTTTAACCCTAGAATAGAATTGTTATGGGTTCTTGCGGTTGATAGTTTTGACGTTCTAAATCAAGTCTATTGATATTGGTTGACTGCAACCCACTGCTTTCCAAGCTCACAGAGACCAGATGTTTGACAACGTTCTGTTTCATATTCCCTTATTGTTTCAGTGCGCAGGTTTAATTCAAGGAAAATTGAGAATTGTTTATTCTCAATTCATGCATTAATCTACTCTGTGCAGGTTTATCATTACGATTTTATTTTATTTTTTTTGGCATGTTTCAGCCTAGGTGGATGCTCCTAAAATAGTTTATTTTATTCAGTTTTACACCAACCCTTAACATGGTTGGATTTTTTGGTATCCGATAGGATTAGAATTGGCGACCTTTCAACTTAAGGGGCGTTTTAACCATACCCAGCCACCAACTATTCTGCGACATCTCACGGATATTGCATTCCTAAATTGTTAATAAAAACTAGAAAACTAATTTTAAGATGAAGATCTCCTCTTCTTGAGAAGAGGAGATCCCAACTTTTGCTAGGATCTGAGTGATTTGTTCCACACTTAAGTGTATCATTAAACTCATATTCTTGGTATTTTTGTAATTCCATGTAGATCAAATAAAAACATCAAAACAAATTGAAATCTAAATCTAAAATTATAAAAACTAATGGAAGAAATAAATTTTAGATTTTTATCATTTAAGCAATATGATCGTAGGATCTTATCTGAGAGAATAACATGCACATCAATAATCACAAGACACAAGAGAGACAAAGAGTTTTCCTTAGGGAAACCATAAATGAGAAAACCCTGCAACTTCCTTAGAGATAGAATGAGCACCAATGGAAAAAGTAAAACCCAAAGATAGAAATATGATCTTTAGCAGTTGTTCTCTCTCTCACTTGTATGATATTTTCTTCTCTCACTCATTCGCTACAATTGAGTGAGTGTGTGTTGCAAATAGAGAGGCCCACTCTCAATTTATACTAGTTTCTAAATTGACAATTACTTACCAGGGCCGACTTCACTAGGAGAGTCTAATAACCCTAGTGCCCCTCAACTGTGGGGACTTAGTCCCCCGATCAGCAAAGGAGGGTTAACCTCTATGACTTTACATGACTTGATTACATTAATTATTTTCCTGATAGGAACATCAAGGTACAATGAAATGCAATACATAAGATATACAAGTGAATACATTCTGAAGTTACAAATACATCAACACTCCCTCTTAACTAGGAAGGTATTCTATCGACACAGTTCATCGGCACAAGTCTTCATCACAGGATCATCATCAAAGCTGGATCATCATCATCACTGGATCATCATCAAAGCTTGATTATCATCAAACTGGATCATCATCACTGGATCATCATCAAAGTTGGATCATCATCAGACTGTATCATCATCATCATCACTTCTCTCGCTATCTCGAGCAAATGGTGCTATCTCTCAATTCTACTTGTCATATGAAATTCTACAGAGCCAACCCTTTTTCATGCTGGTTGTAGGCCTAGCCTCCATGTAGGAATTCTTCTTCAGTGCTTATATCATTGGCATGTTAGGACACACCTACTACCATCCGAGAAAGGCTCCAACACTTATATCCACCGGCATGGTAGGACACACCTACTACCATCTAGGAAAGGCTCTAGCACTTATATCCACTGGCATGGTAGGACACACCTACTACCATCCGAGAAAGGCTCCAGCACTTATATCCACCGGCATGGTAGGACACACCTACTACCATCTGAGAAAGGCTCCAACACTTACATACACCAGCATGATAGGACACACCTACTATCATCTGGGAAAGGCCCCAATAGTTACATCCAATGGCATGGTAGGACACACCTACTACCATCCAAGGAAAGGCTCTGCACTTACATCTATAGGAATGGTAGGACACACCTACTACCATCTGGGGAAAGGCTCTACACTTACATCTGTCGACATGGTAGGACACACCTACTACCATCTGAGGAAAGGCTCTGCACTTACATCTGGCCATGGGAAGAACCAATCCTATCACCATGTCAGAAAGGAACAACACTTACATCTGACCATGGGAGAAACCAATCCTACCACCATGTCATAAAGGAACAACACTTACATCTAACCATGGTAGGAACCAATCCTACCACCATGTCATAAAGGCATGCAGACTCATCAATTCCTCTTGGAAGGAACCATGACTTGGAGAACAACAAGATTGTCCCTGACATACACAAACTTCACTCTGGCCATTTCTAGAATAGAATCACATCAGGGCTGATTACATATAAGGATAACCTTTGAGATTTTCCAAGACTGATTACATCCGAGGACAACCTATAGGACCGTTTATGTCTAAGCAACCTATGAGCTTCGCCAATATTTTATGCTCAAACAACCTGTCTCACCGGCTATGCTAGAACTCCCTCTTTCAAGAGATCTTGATCTGGATCACAAACTAGAGCTTCACTGCTTCTCTCTCCCAAGTAGTCGAGCAAGTGGCAACATATTTTTCCTCGGCTATACTCGACGCCATGCAGGACTCCTTTCTGCTAAACCAAGAGATCACAATTGATCCCATACTGAAGAAGCACCCCGAAGTGCTCTTCCTATCAATGGAAATTCCCAATCCAAATCCACATAACCCTCCAGGTTAATCTTCTTATTCGCTTCATACTTGAGCCCATAGTCAACTGTACCCTTTAGGTACCTCACTGCATGCTTTGCAACCATCAAGTGAACATGTCTAGGATCCTTTATGAACTGGCTCAATGTGTTCACAACAAAGCAAATATCTGGTCTCATATTCCTTAGGTACATCAAGGACCCAATCATCTAACAATACATCATAGCATCAACCGTCTCTAATGAAGCATCACTCAATAGCTTCAGGTTCAATGCCATAGGTGTGGTCATGGCCTTACATTCCATCATCTGGAACCTCTTCAGGATCTCCACTACATACTTCCCTTGTCTCAAGGAGATTCCATTTGCATTCTAATGCAGCTCCATGATTAGAAAGTAGTGCATCATATCCAATTCCTTCGTCTTGAACTCAGCAGTAAGTGTCCTTCTTGCAACTTTAATGAGTTCCTCTTTTCTATCCGAAACAAGTCATCGACATATAATAGGAGCATCACTGGTATTCCACCTTCAACCTTGAAGTAAAGGTATGAATCCACTTTACTCTTAGTAAATCCTAGAGCTATTAGTAAGCTTTTCTTCCTATCATACCATGTTAAACCTCAAGATCTTCTGCAGTCACTCCTTCTGAAGTGGAGCATCATTCTCCCTCTTCCTTTTGTACTCTATGTATTGAAACATTATGTATTGGAGTGACAAGTAGCTTCCTCTGCTACTAATATTCTATGTATCCATCTAGGGTCACTGGATACCAATATCCTCTATCTTGAACCTCTTTCAAAAGTTCTTCTTGCACCCATATGTGAGCTTGTCATCCTCTATAGGATTTCATCTTCAACCTTGTAGCAAAGGTTAATATCTTCATCACTGTAGGTGATCTTCAAGTTCCTCATGTATTTGTTATCCCATGGGTGTCTTCTGGGCTCGTATAGGCCCTTCTTTAATTTTCACACATGAGTCTGCCTGTCATGTGTGTTATAGCTGATTTCACCACTTCAGGTGAATCACACTTTGTATGGCCTTCCCCTGTCCCGCTGCAGACTCCTTAGACCTCATGGACCATTTTTTGTCCTTTGATGTTTCCTGGACCATCCCTAAAAACATGTGAAAAATGATATACGCGACTTTTAAACCTATAAGCACGTATATACACAGGTTTGACCACTAAAACTGTGTACATCGGGATGTGTACAAAATCCAAATCCTTTTGGAGTTTTCCTTGACATGGATCCAACTCACTTGACTCCTGGCCTTCCTTATGCCTTGAGATCGCTCAGATTCGACATTTCCTTACCCCTTTGAAAAGATATATAAGGAACTCTATGGTACATTGAAGGCATATGAGAGAATTGAGAGCAAAGAAACTATAGTCCATTGTTGCCAAAACTTATGCTTGAGTCTGCATCCCTTTGTCCCTTGGAGCACTAGTGTGTTCTTCCCAAGCTTGCCTTTTTCTTGTGAGCTTGCTATCGAGAGATGGAGGATTGAGGTGGTGGAGGCCCAAGTGGTGGATACAGTTTCTCTAGTTCGCAGACGTGCCGTCAGAGGTTGTATATATTGTAATCTCTGATTTATATTAATAGAAATATATTTTCCTGTCCAATAATGTGTGTTTGAATGAATATTTTATCCATTGGATTATGTCAAATGCTTATACATTATTGATTATATATGCTAGAATAGATCTAACACCATGATATATAGAATGCTTGTATTGTTTACTTGTTGTTGAAGAAGTAATTTACCAATTCAAGCTGAAGTTGGAAAGCTCAACGGGGATCTACTTCAACCATCCGGAATAAGGTACGAGGTCTGATCCTTTAGTGTTAGACATTTACTTTCTACTACATATTGGAAAGGATTGATTTCTGGAGTCAAGCTGTCTGTTGTGGTACCCCAAGCAATAGGAATTTCTCTCCGTAACAGAATTGGCGACTCTGTTAGGGAGTTCCTAGTAGTTTTCCTTTGGGGGTTGTTTTATCGGCATTCAATGAATTTGAATTGCTCTTTCTCTCTTGTTTCTATGTTGGATCTGGAGGCATGTATGCCTGGTAGTGTCTGATTGGTGTGAAATTTGTCTCAGCTTGTTTGTTTGCCTCAATTTTATGCACCTTTCTTCCTGTACATGAGTTTTTAACTCACAGTCACGTATGCACGCGGTTTTCTTTACGATTTCCATGTATACACGTGGGTTTACTGCGAACAGTCACATATTCCCTTAGTTTTTCCTTTTTGTGGAAGTTAAATGGTTTTTGGGTGAATTTTGATGTTTGCTGAGTCTCCTTTGGCACTGCCTGAGTCTGTTTATACCTCTGTTTTTGACAAGAAACGTTTTTTTTAGGCTAAATTTTTTTTAAGAAGGTTCTTGTCATGGCATTTTCAATTTTTTGTTTGGGATTAGTGCATTAGAGTTCTTTTGCCTTAGTGCTTTGCTTGAGTGTTGTTTGAGTGTGCTTGCAGAGTCTAGGGGTCGTAGAATCATTCTTTTGCTTTTTGTATCTCATTTTATTTTAAAAAATCCAAAAACATTTGCTTATCATCATGCATTGCATTTTGCATTTTGCATTGTACTTGCACTAGATTTGCTTTGGAGTACTAGTTAGGACTTCATATAGGAAAGCTTGCATTCATCATTTGAAGAAAAATTGTGCATTTCATGTAGTAGCATACTCTGTTTTCATGGACGCAATGCACTTGCATTGATTGTTAGGTGTGCATTTTACTTCATGTTGTGTCATAACACCATTAGTTGCACGGTCATATCCCTATTTTGAGTAATAAAGCCAATTAAAATCAACGCTGAATTAAAATGAATTACACTCTTTTCTTTTCTAGGGTGCACCAACAAGCTTAGGTTTTAGGGTCTTGGAATACTTCATTGTGAGTAAATTCTCCAAGACCATTAAACAACAATATGTATGTGTCTGTCTAGGTGAGTGTGTGAAATCCTTGGTATAACCAGTGTTTCTCAGGATCCTCCTCTCAAAAGGGAGTTAAGCATAAGGCAGTGTGAGCGGTTATTGATAGGTATGACCCCTAGTCATAACTGAGTAGCACTGGAGATATTTCTAGGATTGTATTTGTATTTGGGGGCTCTTCGAGAGTTTCAGGATTTGCTACCCTGCCCATACGGTCAATCCCGCCTGCGACTGTTCGCCTGAGAATTGATTCTATTGAGGTGCCCTTAGTGGCCTTACCTATGATATCGAGGGGGTACATTGTAGGGGTTATTATGCAGGTTTCCCTACCAGGTTGGGGTTGGACAGCACAGTCGCTTTATGCATTGAAGCTGAGGGCCACAATAATTGGTTACGTACCTCCGCTTGTTGTGTATGGGAGTCTCAAGCCTCTCCTAGGCGAGACATACCTGCTTCATTCAGGAGCTCACTTATCCAGCACTTGTTTTCTTGCATTTGGCTTTAGATTTTATTAGTGGTTGCTCTGTGCACGATAGTTTGCCTATGGTTTGCGTAAATAGAGAGTATTTTTAATTTTTTGAGTCATTGTGGATTCGGGTGCGATTCCTCGCCGTTCTTGTCATTTAGCAGGACTTTTTCCTTCTACTTCTCCTCCTCCTTTGGGAGAGAGACCTAGACAGTCTAGGAGGACTGTCTCACACATTGATTCACACACCATGGGAGACCATATAGAGGATATTCCTGAACCACCTTCTCCCATTCGTGTTGACAATGGGGAGTTTACTCCTACTTATGATCCTTCACCCGACTTGGCTGAGTTAGGTCCTATGATTTTCAAGATAGGAACCTTTCATGATAGACCTACTCACTCTAGGGTTGATTCCCCATTGACGTATTACCGATATGGAATGCTGGAGGATGTCGAGACTCGTTTTGAACCCGCAAGCACTAGATATGGTAGTTATGGTATGTCTGGTTTTCCTACACATGATTTGGCATTTCATGTTGAATCTGACTTCGAGCCTAACACTATGCCTGGGGGCACTCTCATTCCTTACCATGCGGAGAGGTTTGGGAGCACTAGTCGCATTGCACCTTCCATCCTAGTGGTGGAAGTCACATCACATATTCCTCCTAGGTCTATGGTTAGCGATCCTATTAGGATACCAGACCTGAGATGGGTAATGATAGGGAATAGTAAGTACATTATTACTCAGGACCCTTCGTCCTCAGTCCCTACTTCTTCAAATTTTCACCCTCCACCTTATCCACGTGGTCCTTCGAGCCGAAACGTTGCTATATCCCTACTTCCAGAACGTATGTTCCTACTTATGGAGTGTCCCATGGGACATCACATGCGATGACTTATGGACCCTATTATGTGATGTAGTATGTACAAGGTTCTTCACCTTATGGGGGTGGGTATCAACAACCTGCTTATTCTCCTAACTATGGCTTTGTAGCTCCTAATAGTCAAGTTCCACCACACTATGGTGTTTCCACGCCACCCTATACGGGTCATACGGGAGGAGGGAACTATGGCCAAGGCCATGGTGGTAATCAGACCTATATGAATCAGGGAGCATTCCATCAACCTCAGCATCCTAGGATCCTTTTCCTCGCAACGCTCAACCTTCCTGACTTTTCAAGATTAATGAACGATCCTATAACTCATGACCCACTTGGTCGGCTGTCCCTACCAAGCTTCCTTCGGACATACCTAAGTTCGAGGGCAAACCGGGAGAGGATCCAAGCGAACACGTTACTACGTTTCACCTATGGTGCTCTTCGAATTCCTTACATCAGGACTCCATTTGTTTGAGGATATTTCAATGCACCCTTACAGGGCCTACCGCGAAATGGTATATAGAGCTACCTAGGGGAGATTTCACTTTGTTCGATGACCTTGCGATGAATTTTCTTAACCACTTCCAGCTACCAGTGCATTATGACGTTGGCACTGAACTCTTGTTGACATTTCAGCAAGATAAAGACACACATATCTCTGATCATATTCAAGAGTGGGGTAGACAGAAGAGGTTAATTAAAACCTTTATACCACCGGAGTTCCTCCTCGAGTGGTTCCTCAAGTCGTTATTGCCATATATAGCGAAGGATGTTTCCACATCTGAAGTGCAGAATGAGGAACAAGAAATTTTTACGGTGCAGGAACTAGACTTGATCTATGCTCAGTCCGGTTTGTTATATGAGATTATTCCCAATGCTCCACGTTCTGGTTTCGACCCTAAAGTCAAACCTAGACCACATGTCGATGGCATTGTGGGTTGTGCAAGTGCGAAACCTATGGATTCGGTTGCAAAACAAGTTAGTCAATTGTCAATCAACCAATATGCTTTGGGACAAGCTACGGCTTCATCTCAACCCGCCCAAACGGCGAGTGTACTTTCTGTGCAATCGTCGGACCAGAAGGGTAACCAGTAGCCAGGTTGGAATAGAAAAAAGGGTAAAAATAATCGTAAGGGTGGGAATAAGAATGACAATGCTAATAGTAATGACAAGAACGACTGGAATGCTGGGGGGGACAAGCAAGCTAAATGTAAGGTTAAGTTCCCTTGCAAGTTATGTAAGGACGATCACCTCACTTACTTGTGCCCTCATATTGAGGAAGCCTCGAGATTCTTGGCATAGGGCCCAGCTGTGCTAACTAACCCTTTACCGCACAATCAAAATATGAACTCGAGGTCCCATGACCAGTCTGGTAGTGATCAAGATCTGCCAAAGGGTAATGTTTGTGGTTTTATTAACATGGTACGTGCTGCGAAAGTTGTGACCCGTGCGAAATATTATGGTTCGTCACAACCCAGCCCAGGCAAAGAGCCTGATCCACCAGGGTCCCCTTTGCATATTGAGAAACCTGTGGATAAACCTGAAGCTGCACCTCACATTCCTAAGGGAGTCCTTAAGCATTCGGGGCATAATCCAAATGCCCGAGCCGCCCAGAACTATTCAGTTGTCAAGGATTTGGGCTACACTCCTTGTGCAATGTCTGCATTGGAAGTGCTTCAGATTTGTCCTTCGCAAAGGAAGGCGTTTCTTTCTACCCTTGGTTTGAATGATGATGATTCTTCCTTTGTGATCAAATTTGAAACCGTAGGACTTTAGGCTCGCTTGCCTATCTATGCGTCTCTTTTGATTCACGTAGAATGTCTTAATATGATCATCAAGTGCACTGTGATTGATGAAGGCGCTGCTATTTCTGTGATGTCTTTATCCTGTTGGAAGGGTCTGGGTTCCCCTAAGCTGTCTAAATCAGCGACCATGTTAACTGCGTTCAATGGGAGATATTTTAGGCCGCATGGCATCCTTCCTTCCCTTAAATTCCGTTTGGGAGGGAAGACCGTTGCGATAGAGGTCGAGGTGGTTGATGCGCCCCTTGACTACAATCTCTTGCTAGGTAGGAACAGGATGTATAGTATGCAAGCCGTTGCTTCTTCCATATTTCATGTTGTATGCTTTCCACATAATGGGAAGATCATAACGATTGATCAAACAACATTCAAGAATCCATCTATTACCGCATCTTCAGGAGATTTGATCCCGATCTTTGAACACTCTCAGCCGAAAATTGGGAGTGTGGGTGTAGGCATGTATCCATCCATCATGGGAAGCTTTAGTTGTCCTGCACCGATCCTTATGATAGGATCTAGTTTCGATGAGGCTTTTACATCTACGATATCGGTGTCTTTTCACACGAGTCATATGGAAGATCCTTGGACTCTTCCTACACTGAGTACTTTGAGTGAGCCCGTCAGTGACAGACGTGTTATTTCCTGTAGCTATGATAGCTTATCAAGCTAATCTCTAGTGTGTTGCAGAGCCTAGTCATTCCTCTTCGCGGATGGAAGAGGAGGACCCTTATGTGCTGCCGGCATGGGCAGTACAGTCTTCTCACGCACATGACTGCCTTGATACAGTTTTCCCTTCAGATGAAGTGATTATTGAGGCTATGTCGAGAGTTGAGCCACCATGGGAGGAACTCCATCATAGATCGTATTTTCTTCTCGAGATTGATCACTTGGAGCGTGAGGATTTTAGGGCAGTTCTTAGTCAGAGAGTTGGTATTCCTATGGTTCCATTAAGCTCTCCTGGTCCGATGGCTGATGGAAACATGGCAAACATATCTTCAATGATTCCTATCAACATCTCTCTCACTCCTGGAATGATAGAGAATGTCTATATTGGGGTGGAATGTTCCCATGCTGAGATTCTAGAATACATAGAGCTATTTAAGGAATTCCGTGATATTTTTTCTTGGTCTTACGACGAGATGCCAGGTATTGACCCTCATATTGTCGAGCACGAGATTAAGACTTACCCCAATGCTAAGCCTGTTTGACAATGGTTGCGTGTAGTGAATCCGAGGAAAGCACCCGCGATTAAGGTAGAGATAGAGAAGCTGTTGAAAGCTGGTTTCATCTATCCCATTCCCTTGACGGAGTGGGTTTCAAACCCCATTCCGATGGATAAGAAGTAGGGAGCGATCCGCACATGTACTGATTTCCATGATTTGAATCATGCCTGTCCTAAGGACAATTTCCCCACACCATTTATTGATCATATTTTGGATGAGTGTGCGGGTAGCGAGGTTTTTTCCTTCATGGACGGATTTTTTGGATATAATTAGATATAGATTAAACTTGAGGACCAACATAAGACTGCATTTATTTGTCCTTGGGGAATGTTTTCCTGTCGGAAAATGCCTTTTGGCCTTAAAAATGCCAGAGCTACGTTTCAGCAAGCAATGACCTTGATCTTCCACGATCTCAAGTCAATTATCAAAGTATTTTTGGATGACCTTACTGCTCATTCTCATATGAGAATGCGTCATCCCTATCACTTGAGGTTGGTATTCGAAAGATGCCGTCACTATTTGGTTAGATTAAATCCTCATAAGTACATCTTTTGTGTGAATTTAGGTCATTTGTTAGGATTCATTGTTTCTAAAGAGGGTATAAGATTCAACCCTTTGAAGGTTGAGGCAATACTTCAGTTGTCTTCCCCAAAGAATATTCGTCATCTTCAGTGTTTGCAAGGCATGGAAAACTTCTTACAAAGATTTGTTGTCAACTTTGCCAATTTGACTAGAGGCTTCATGCGTCTCTTAAAGAAGGACACCCCCTTTTACTGGGATGAGCAAGCCCAGGAGTCCTTCGATGCACTCAAGCGAGCCCTAGCATCGGCTCCGGTGATTAGTCCCCCAGACTATAGCTGTTATTTTCTATTATATGTGGCCGCGTCATTAGAGATGATTGGTATGGTTTTGGTTCAAGAGGATGAGGAGCTCCAAGAGCATGTCATATATTATTTGAGCTGGAACCTTATTGACACAAAGATTCGTTGTTCTCATGTCGAGAAGCTTGCTTTAGCTACCGTACATGCGGTTCAGCGGTTGAGACATTATATTCTCCTTTGCCAGACCTTGGTTATAGCCCATGTCAATCCATTTCAATTCGTCCTCACTGGAAGGATGATTGGGGGAAAATATAATAAATGGATTGTCATTCTACAAGAATTCGATCTCAAGTTTGTTTTAGCAAAATCGAAGAAGTCTTTAATTTTTGCAGAGCTTATATCGGATTTCCTGAGCGAGGAAGAGGAGTTGGTTTGTGAAGATACGTTTGTAGACGAACACATCTTATTAATCTCAACTTTAGACCCATGGTATGGGGATATCATAATATATTTACAAACATTGAAGACCCCTACTCACCTCTCACGAGATGAACGACAACGATTACGTCACGTCTCTAAGAACTACCTCATAGTAGATAACACTTTGTACCATCGTGGGGTAGATTCCATTTTACGATGTTGTTTAACTCATGAAGAGGCTGAGGTTGTGCTGAATGATTGCCACAGAGGGGCGTGTGGTGGTCATTTATCTAGGATTTCTACAGCTCAAAAGATTTTAAGAGCGGGTTATTTCTGGTCGTCGGTCTTTAAGGATTGTGTTGATTTGGTCAAGAGGTGCCACCCTTGACAGGTGTTCACATGTAATATGTGCTCAAAACCTACCTCGTTACATCCCATTATCACCACCGGTCCCTTCACTAAGTGGGGGCTCGATTTTATGGACTGCAACCCAGTTTCGGCTGGGGGGCACCATCATATTATAGTGGCTATTGATTACTTCACGAAATGGGCTGAGACTATGCCTACAATAAAACACAATGGTGAGACAGCCTCTCACTTCGTATTCAAACAAATTATTACTCGGTTTGGTATTCCGAAAGAGCTTGTCACTGACCATGGCTCTCACTTTCAAAACCGTAAGATGGAAGAGTTGGCATTGAAGTTAGGGCATAAGCAAGAGCATTCCTCTTCTTACTACCCTCAAGTGAATGGACAGGTAGAGGTAGTGAATAAATCACTCAAATCCATTCTCCAATGACCCATTGCACAAAGCAAGAATAATTGGCACATCATGTTATATCCTGCTTTGTGGGCATATCGAACCACTGTTAAGACTGCCACTGGTTTTTCTCCATATCAACTTGTACATGGAGTAGAGTCGATATTGCTGGTTGAATGCGAGATTCCTTCTTTGAAGCTAGCTGTAGAACTCTTACTCGACACTTCACCATTGGAGGAGTGTTTGGTTCACCTTGAGCAACTTGATGAGTAGCGTCGAGATGTCTTGGTGGCTCTAGAAGTCAATAAACGTTGCATAAAGGTCTAGTACGATAAGTCTGTCCATCCAAGGAGATTTAGTGAAGGAGACTTGGTCCTTTTGTGGGATCAACCGAAAGAACCCTTGGGGGCAGGGAAATTTAATCCTATGTGGCGGGGTCCTTACATGGTCAAGCGTGTGTTAGAGAAGGGTGCGTATGAGTTAGTGGATTACGAAGGAATGGCCTTGGTGGCACCTAGAAATGGGCTCCATCTCAATAAATACTATGCATGATCTTCAGCCAAGGCTGCTTTTTCATAGTTAGGTATTTTTCTTATCATGATCGGGTTTGTGATTAGTTTATGTTTCTTTTGGTAGATGTCAATGGAATCTTCCACCTACATAGAATTCGTGAATGGTGCGAGCCATCACACTCAACACTCAGCCTCTGCTGCTTGGGTGATTTATACTCCTATGGGTCAGGTACTGTCTTCAGGAGGCATATGTCTACGGCCATCTTCCAACAATGTTGTTGAATATAGTGCCATCATTG
>LPNX010049335.1:8409-18456 GCA_001517045.1 Pseudotsuga menziesii | reverse complement strand
GAGTGTCGATATCCTACACATGTATCCTTGCATTGAGCATAGGTATGTTCCACTACTTGGAACTAGTTTGTTTTCCCTTATGACACTCGTCTCCTCCTAATCTGTAACTATAAATCCATTTTATTCTTTTTCAATCTTTTTAAATAACTGAAAAAGTCCAAAAAAAAATCAAAAAACCAAAAAGCCGGACAAGGAAAGATGTTATATGTGGAAATTGTCGAGTCGTGTTGCCTTTGAATATAGAACTATATATCACATCCGTTGGTTGGGTTATATTTTGACTTTAGGAGTTGTACTCATTTATCAGAGTTTATCTCCACCGACTGGTTAAGCTTCCAGTCCCTATGGAGCCTCTGTCGATGCCTCCTGTGTCGTAGAGATGTCCCATTTTGTATATCAAGTCTATGCTGCCTTCATTCAGTCACCATACACCGTTATGCTCTTGTTCGAAGGAATTTGAAGCCTGATTCGGCCATTCCTCAGTTATCTTGACTTTGCATGTTGGCCATTCTTGGTACAGTTACTGGTTCGTGCACCTTATGATCGAGTCCTTCCACATTATACAGCTTTGCTGAGTACCTCATGTTGGATGATGGGGGATGCGTTAATGCCCTCCTTCCAGCGGATGTCATCCCATCGACTTCAAATAATTTATTTTGGGATTGGAATCTAGAGTCATTTTGAGTGCCTTGAGACTTGCAGTCATCAGTGGCAGGTTCTCTCACCATCGACAGTCTTTGGGAATACATCAATGTCCCTTGATCGATAGATCCTCTCAAGTGTTTGACCTCAACACATTTATTCACACTTGTTAGTTTGCACTCTAGTACCTTGATTCCCATTTTCATTATCGGTGGGTGATCTCGCGTCTGTTAACGGTATACATTAATAATCGGTAATCAAACGATGGACTACTATGTTCGACCTCGACACCTCTATTCACATAGTAGGACATGTACTCGTAGCGGTTTGTGTAGAATACCTTCCATATTGGTGGCATCTCTTATATGCTACCTCCTTGATCATGCCAGTGTTCATGAGATTTCAGCTCTCATGACTTTATTCCAGTATATGTCAGACATCTTCAGCCATTATGGAGATCATGGTCCTTTGTATATCTTCATCATGGAGATTCTGATCTATGTATATTGTACGTGCCGATGACCACTTAAGTGATATCTTGTATCATGCCTATTCATGGCCATTGTACTCTTATGTATCTGGGACTGCTATATGTATTTGCAGTTATATGCAGAGTTGTATTATTGTACTATGTCTATTGGATGGCTGGTCTTCCATTTGGGATACTTCATCACTCCACTTCTGGGATGGACTTATAATGTATTTCAGCCATCGTATGACCCCTCTAATCTCACATGTTAGTGGGCATCTATTATAGCTAATTTCACCACTTCAGGTGAATCACACTTTGTATGGCCTTCCCCTGTCTCGCTACAGACTCCTTAGACCCCATGGACCATTTTTTGTCCTCTGATGTTTCCTGGACCATCCCTAAAAACATGTGAAAATGATACACACAACTTTTAAACCTATAAGCACGTATATACACGGGTTTGACCACTAAAACCGCGTACATCGGGATGTGTACAAAATCCAAATCCTTTTGGAGTTTTCCTTGACATGGATCCAACTCACTTGACTCCTGGCCTTCCCTTTTCCTTGAGATCGCTTGGATTCAACCTTTCATTACCCCTTTGAAAATCTATATAAGGAACTATATGGTACATTGAAGGCATATGAGAGAATTGAGAGCAAAGAAACTATAGTCCATTGTTGCTGAAACTTATGCTTGAGTCTGCATCCCTTTGTCCCTTGGAGCACTAGTGTGTTCTTCCTAAGCTTTCCTTTTGCTTGTGAGCTTGCTATCGAGAGATGGAGGATTGAGGTGGTGGAGGCCCAAGTGGGGGATTCAGTTTCTTCGGTTCACAAACGTGCCGTCAGAGGTTGTATCTATTGTAATATCTGATTTATATTAATAGAAATATATTTTCTTGTCCAATAATGTGTGTTTGAATGAATATTTTATCCATTGGATTATGTCAAATGCTTATACATTATTGATTATATATGCTAGAATAGATCTAACACCATGATATATAGAATGCTTGTATTGTTTACTTGTTGTTGAGGAAGTAATCTATCAATTCAAGATGAAGTTGGAAAGCTAAACGGGGATCTACTTCAACCGTCTGGAATAAGGTACGAGGTCTGATCCTTTAGTGTTAGATATTTACTTTCTATTGCATATTGGAAAGGATTGATTTCTGGAGTCAAGCTGTCTGTTGTGGTACCCCAAGACATAGGAATTTCTCTCCGTAACATAGCTGCACAGTTTCTTCTTCTCAGGTTAGATTTGATACCATGTTAGATTTTTATCATTTAACTAATATGATCTTACGATCTTATCTAAGAGAATAACATGCACAACAATAATCACAAGAGACAAGAGACACAAAGAGTTTTCCTCAAGGAAACCATAAAGGAGAAAACCCCTCAACTTCCTCATAGATAGAATGAGAACCAATGGCAAAAGTAAAACACAAAGATAGAAAGATGATCTCCAACAGTTGTTCTCTCTCTCACTTGTACGAGCTTCTCTTCTCTCACTCATTCACTACAGTTGAGTGTGTGTTACAAATAGAGAGGCTTGCTCTCTATTTATACTAGTTTCTAACTTGGAAATTACTTACCAGGGCCAACTTCACTAGGAGAGTCTAATAACCCTACTTCCCCTCATCTGTGAGGACTTTACCCCTTGATCAACAAAGGAGATTTAAACTCTATAACTGTACATGACTTGATTACATTAATGATTCTCTCGATAGGAACATTAGGTTACAATGAAATACAATACATAAGATATACAAGTGAGTACATTCCGAAGCTACAAATACATCAACAATAAAATCACTCTTGCAGAAAGTTAAACACACTCTTGTAAAAATGCAACATACTTAAATAAAACAAAAGAAACCAATTTATAAATCAAGTGTTGGGGATGCATATTGGTATGAAATATGAAATCAAAACAAACTAGTATGACACCAAAAACCGGTGCATAATGAAAGAAACCCAAACTTATAATAAAATAATGTCAAACAAATGAAAAGCAGACTTGCATAAAAAAAACTCGCATGGGAGAAATATTATTGTAGAAAATAAAAAACTCTTTTGCATAAATTAAACACACTTACATGGAGAGTAAATCACACTTTGTGAATAGGAAACATATTACCATTCAAAGGGAACAACAAGGATTTGGGGTGACCCACCAAAGTGGATGCATCAAGCTATTACAGTATGACAATTTCATAGTGAATTTGCCTTTGTGTCTTATTGTTTCCCCTCCCCCTTGTTGTGTAATATAAAAACAACCTATCTAAACTTTGATCCCATTTTAGCACCTCCATGGCAATGAAACCAAAAATGTCGAGTGAAATATATAATAGTTATTTCGACATAAATTATCAATCCGAGGAGATCGTAAACTTAGAGGTGCAAGAAAAATATATGCAGGATCAGAATGACACTAACCTATTATAATGATTGAAAAGGAAACACACATACGATTGAAATAAAAAATATGCAACTAATCTAAGAAAACACATACAACTAAAATTGAAAACATGCGACTGAATTTGAACATAGTTTATGAAAGCAGGAAATTTCATAAAACAAAATTAACTAAGAAAACATGAAATCCATTAACAATTCAAAAGGACAAATCTATTATAGAGAAATTACAATAATCTAAAACATCAATCCTATTACAAAATTATAATATCCATGACTAACTATCAAAAGACTTTACATAAATTATTTCTACTTCCACACCACTAAAGAGGCCGCCTCCCAAATGAGGAGAGAACCCTCGTATTTATACATGAATACTTTGGATAAAAAGATAAACAACTCATAATTACATATCCACTTTTCTCTCAACCTATCCCCTCAAATTATCCATAATATTTTTGATAAGATATTCTATCTCCATGATCTTCTCCCTTGAATATCACTGAATCATTATCTCAAATATTCCTCAAATCTTCAAAGCTTGAAGATGAAATTCGAATTTGAGGCTATATGGTTACTCTTGACCTTGTTAAAGTGTTCCATAAACTCACCCAACTTTGAGATATAATGAAAATATGTTAATTTTCTTAATATTTAATCATAAATTCTCTCAAAATACTTAAAAATAAACTAATTTGGAAAATACAAGGTAACCCATATTTATTTATGAAGATGGCATAAGGAATGGTTAATGGAGCGATGAATAGGGACGAGTGTGAGGAATAGTGAAGGGAAAATATGATGAAAATACGACATTTGGGTGACGAAACAAAGGGACAGACAATGATAATAGGGTGTAACGGGGTAGGATGCGATCGCATATTTTGTGCAAACACTTGGAAAGGGTGGCACCGTTTGACCGCATGAACGCAATATTTAAAGATCAACGGCTAATAGTAACCTGATCTAAGGATTTTTTGTCCTGTAGCAAACCAAGATAAATGACCTCCACATGCCCCACTGTGGAAATCATTCAACATAGTCTCAACCTCCTCATGAGTCAAACATTGATGTAAAATGGAATCCACCCGACGACGATACACGATGTCACCGATAATGAGGTAATTATTAGCAACATGTCGTAAACGGTGATGCTTTCCTATGAGAGGTGAGGAGGGACCTTCAAAGTCTATAAGTATATGATGATGTCACCATACCAAGTGTCTATCGTCGAGATAAGGAAGATATTCTCATCCACAAAAGAATCTTCATGAACTTCATCTTCATCCAAAATAGGAAGATCTAACATGAGCTCCACAAAAAACTAGCAATTTCTTTGATTTTTCCAAAACAAACTCGAGATCAAATTCTTTCAAGATAAAAATCCATTTACTATACTTTCCCCCTATCATTTTTCTGGTTGGTACCAACTAAAATCGATAGATATGAGCCACTATCATAGTCTGGTGAAGGAGTATATAATGTCTCAAACGTTGAACCGCAAGAACGACTGCTAAACCTAGCTTCGCAATATGACTGTATCAAATTTCGGCGTCAATAAGGTTCCGATTAAGATAGTAGAAAACATGATCTTGGAGCTCATCATCGTCTTGAACCAAAACCATTCGAATCGTCTCTTGAGACGCGACCACATATAATAAAAATTCACGGCTATAGCCGAGTGGACTAAGAATGGGGGATGATTCCAAGGCTTTCTTAAGAGAATCAAAGGACTCTTGGGATTGTTCATCCCATATGAATGGAGTATCCTTCTTCAAAAGGCACATAAAACCCTTGGTCAAATTGGCAAAGTTGACAACAAATATCCCTAATAAGTTAGCCATCCCTTGGAGACTTTGAAAGTGTCTAATCGTGTGTGGGAGATACAATCGAAGTATTTCCTCAACCTTAAGAGGATCGAACCTAATCCCATATTTAAAAACGACGAATCCCAATAACCGACCAACTTTCATGCAAAAGATGCATTTCTGAGGGTTCAACCGAATTTGATAACATCGACGTCTCTCAAAAACCAAGCACAAATGATGTGGATGATCCACTCTCAAATGAGAGTGAGCAGATAAATCATCCAGATAGACTTCAATAATATGGTTTAGGCTGTGAAAAGAAAAATTCATTGGCTATTGAAATGTAGCTCCAGTGTTTTTAAGGTTGAAAGGAATTTTCCAGTATGCGAAAGTACCCCAAGGAAAAATAAAAGTCATCTTATGTTGGTCCTCATGCTTTATTTGGATCTGATTGTATCCTGAAAATCCATCCATGAATGAAAATACATCTCTTCCCACACATCATCCAATATTTGATGTATGATTGGTGTGGGGAAGCTATCTTTAGGACAAGCCTTATTCAGGTCTTTAAATTCAGTACACACCTGAATAGTTTCATACTTCTTATCTACCAAAACGGGATTGGATACCCATTCAGTCAAGTGAACCAGATAGATAAAGCCATCCTTGAGTAGATTCTCTATCTCATCCTTAATGATGGGTTCCTTATGGGGATTCATCATGCGTAAACATTGTCGAACAGGTCTAGCATTAGGATAAGTTGTCCTTTCATGCTCAACAATTTGAGGGTCTATTCTTGGAATTTCATCATATGACCAAGTGAAAACATCACGAAACTCTTTGAAAATATCAGTATATGCCTTATTATTATTGGAAGAACAATCCACCCCAATGTAAACATTCTCAATCTTACCAAGGGTCTGAGAAATGTTGATAGGAATAGTAAGTGACATGTTCTCTGTGTTCCCTTCAGCATATAACCATGGGTTCCTAATGGGATCACGAGACTACCAACCTTCTCGCTAAGGGTCGACCTAAAGTCGTCGCACTCGATTTGTTCAAGATTTGGGAGTAAATTAGAGTGATGGTGCAACTTCTCCCAATGCCATTCAAAACCATTCATGGCCTCGAGAATCGCTTCATCCAAAGGAAAAACATCATTGAAGCAGTCATGTGAGATTGATGATGCAACTACCCAAGCGGGCAGTGCAAAGGCATCCTCCTTGTTCGTCTATGAATATGAAGGACTAGTGTGCATGATGGGATAAATAGTAGCTTGATAACAAATATCCCCTGTAGATAACAACAACTCCATCTTATTAGGTCTAGGGTCCTCATCTGAAGTACTCAGAGAAGGAAGAGTCCAAGGGTCCGCTAAATACGCAGTTCAAAAAGGGAGCAAACTCAAAGATGATGGAGCAGTACCAAGAGTGGAACCAATGGTCAAAATTGGTGTTAAGATAAATATCCCATCAATGACGGATACATGCCAACACCAACATCCTCAGTTGTCGACTAAGAATTATCAATGGCTAGGATGGTGGATCCCGACGATGCAACGAATTGGAACTATCAAATGACATATGGTCAATCGTGACAATCCCATCTTCAAAAAGGAAGAAAATAACACAAAAGATGGAAGACATGATCGTGTTCATAGTGTATATCCAATTCTGTCCCAGTAAAAGGTTGTAGTCAAGGCGTGCATCAACCACCTCAACCTCTATCGACATGGTTATCCCTCCCAACTGAACCTGAAGAGAAGGAAGTATACCATGCGGTTGAAAAGATCATTTATCAAATGCAGTCAACATGGTTCTGAATTATGACAACATGGGTGAGCCAAGCAGATTCCAAAATTCCAGATACATCACAGAGGCCCCAACTCTTTCATCAACTACCGTGTGTTTGATTTTGTTATTCATACACTCCACATGGACTAATAAATCCACATGGTAAGGAAATAGAGGATGGACCTCATGGGTATCAAATATAACCGTAGTGGAAGGATTGGAATCACTCACCCCGGGGGCATAAAACCAAGCTCTCCTCTATGAAGGACAAGTTTGAAGGACTTTGAAAGCTGACATTGCATAAGGATTCTGACCCAAATCCTAAGCAATAGAATAGTGTTGGGTGTCTCGAGCATTAGGATTTTGGTCTGAGCACTTTAAGAATCCCTTAGGAATGCCAGGTATTTCTTTAGGTTTGTCAATATGAAAAGGTTTATCAGGGGTGCACGCTCTTTACCCAAGTTAGGTTGTGATGAACCATAATCTTTTTTGCGGGTCACAACATTAGCAGCAGACATCATTTTGATACAACCGTGGACACCTTCAGCATTTGACAGTTTTTTTTGCCCACCAAAAGCAATTTCGGAGTCCATCTTCCTCAATGCCATATTTTGGTTATGCAGTAAAGGATTTGTTAACACATCTAGGCTCTGTGTAATGAACTTCAAGGCTTCTTTGATATGAGGGCACAAGTATGTGAGGTGATCTCGCCTACCAAGCTTGCAAGGGAACTTAACCTTTTGTTTAAACTTCGTGTCCCCCCAGCATCACTATCGTTCTTGTCATCATTAAAGTTCTACTTTCTATTCCCACCTATCCTATTATTTCTTCCCTTATTCGTATTCCATATAGGTTGTTGGTTACCCTTCTGGTTCGACGAATGTACCAATAGCACATCCACCATTTGGGTGGTGTTGGACGAAGCCGTAGCTTTTCCGGTCGCAGGCTGGTTAATAAAAAAATTTCTCATTTGATTTGTAACATGGTCTACGAATTTAGTACTCGTGGAGCTGAAAATGCCATCAGCATGTGGCCCAGGTTTAAACATAGGCTCGAAATTTGACTGCAGAGAATTAGGAATAATCTCATACAAGAGCCCAGACTAAGCGTAAATCAATTCTAATTGTTGAGCTTGGAAAATAAAATGTTCCTTATTCATAACTACAGATGTTGAAACATCCTTCGTGATATAAATCAATAACGACTTAAGGAATGATTCCAATAGAAACTGGGGTGGAATGTTGGCCTTAATCAATCTCTTTCATCTATGCCACTCTTGAATATGATCATAAATATGTGTGGCTTTGTCAAACTGAAAAGTCGACAAGAGTTCAGTACCAACATCATAATGCACCGGTAGTTTAAAGTGGTTCAATAAGGTCATGGATAGATCATTAAAGGTCTGATATGTTCCCCCATGCAACTCTATATACATTTTCACCGTAGGTACTGTGAGGGTGTGTTGAAACAGTCACAAGCAAACCAAATCATGATTCAAGGAATTTGAATAGTACCATAGGTGGAAAGTGGTAACATGCTCTCCAGGGTCCTCACCATTCTTACCTTCAAACTTTTGAATGTCTGAAGGAAGCTTGGAAGGAACAACCGGCCACATCAGATCATGAGAAATCAGATTGTTGGTCAATTTTGACAAGTCGGGAAAGTTCAATGTAGCTAAGAAAGGGATCCTAGGTTGTGCCATCTTGTTCCATCATCCCTAACAAGATTTTTTTATATAGGGTTGATTATTGTAAATACCGGGGCCTTGTCTAGTCAGATAATATCCTCCTCCTACTTTACCCATAAAAGGATGTACGGGAATGTTATAATTCGGTACACTTTGGAACTGGGGTGCTACATAACCATAATTGTAGGGATGATAAAATGGTTGACCCCCAGATACATAAGGAGGTGCATAACCTCCCGACATAGTATGACCAACAGATGAGGGAACAACATCGCTAGAGGAAGCATTCCATCCCAAAGGACCGTGCAGATTATGAGGAGAATGTGTCATGAGAAAAGTATTTAACAGAATAGGTGCAATGGACGATGGAGCATAGGATGTAATATATGATGTACCTCCAATGTTCATATCTCTCGGGTCACCTCTGTGAAAAGGATTCCCAGTATTATGTCTGAAAGGAGGGTGTGAAAATCCTCCCACAAATTGTGTGGAAGGTGCAATATGACCACCACCAAACCTATCGGCATGGAAAGGGATGGAAGTGCCCCAGGAACAACACTAGGACCTACACTAAGATCAACAACAGATGAAAAGAAAGTGTCATTAAGGTCTAGAAAACCAAATATAATAGGCCCGGTGCTAGAGTGAACATAGTGAATCTCACCGCTAGACTGTCGTGAGGAAGACCTGCCATAAAAAACTATGAAATATGACAGTTGGGGTTGTGAATTGAAGGAAACTCCTCCCCCGTGAGGATCAGTTCCAATTGGAGTTGCAAGTCTACTAAATGTCACATTCCCCATTACAAAGGATGGAGAAGGAGGGACTTCCAAGGTCTCAGATATGATTACTCATGATGAGACCAGTGTGTGGATCAAAGTATGTGTAAGTTCTCCTAGAATGTCTAACCCTCTTCCGCAAAGAAGGAGGAGGAGGAGACCCACAAGGAAAAATCCCTGCTAAACAACGATATCGATGGAGTGCCAGAACTTTCTCCATGATGAATCCACAAAATAAAAAGACTCAACTAAGTACGAACCCTAAAGCAAGCTAGTGCACAAAGAGTAAGCTCCTAAGAAAATATAAGACAGATGCAAAAAATCCAAGAGGGAGGGTAAATGAGCTCCCAAATGTAGTAGGTATGTCTCTCCTAGGAGAGGCTTGAGACTCCCATACACTACAAGTGGAGGTGTGTAACCAATTATAGTGGCCCTCATCTTCAATG
>LPNX010049332.1:26662-56190 GCA_001517045.1 Pseudotsuga menziesii | reverse complement strand
CAGATTGTTGTTTGTATTTAGAAGTCGACCACTCTCTGTTATAATTGGGCTTATTTGCTTTTGAAGACCAGATTGTAATTTCCAGAGAGGAGTCTTGAGGGCTTTCTGTCCAACATTCTGTTTGTACAGCTACTAAATTTGATTTTGCGGGGGCAATGAAGGGAGATTCAGATCCCCTAGAGTTCAGCTGTAATTTTTCCAGATTGTTGTTTGTATTTAGAAGTCGACCACTCTCTATTATAATTGGGCTTATTTGCTTTTGAAGACCAGATTGTAATTTCCAGAGAGGAGTCTTGAGGACTTTCTGTCCAGCATTCTGTTTGTACAGCTGCTGAATTTGATTTTGTAGGGGCAGTGAAGGGAGATTCAGATCCCCGAGAGTTCAACTGTAATTTTTCCAGATTGTTGTTTTTATTTAGAAGTCGACCACTCCCTGTTATAATTGGGCTTATTTTCTTTTGAAGACCAGATTGTAATTTCCAGAGAGGAGTCTTGAGGACTTTCTGTCTAGCATTCTGTTTGTGCAGCTGCTGAATTTGATTTTTGCAGAGGCAGAGGAGAAGAGAGTTTTGTTGTTAATTTTCAAATGATGTTTGTATGCAAAGTCTACTATACTCTATTATGATTTGGCTTCTTTGCCTTTTGAAGGCCATTTTGTAATTTTCAGGAGAGGTCTTGAAGGATTTGTACAGCATTCTGTTTATAGTTGTTGAAGTTGATTCCAGAACCATTTTTGTACCATTTTAAAACCATTAATTATATCAGTACCCATTGGAGAGGGACCCAGAGACGTATCCCAGTGAAGGGGGTGAACTCCGTTATCAACTTCTGTTTGTGACTCTCATCGTCATTTTCCTGTTCTCATTTTCTGTTTCTCTTTCTATTTCAGCTTGGTTTTATTACAGTTTGCATTTCACTTATGTTTTAAGCATTTAATTTCTGTTAATGCTATTTGATGAAGTAAGCAAACTGATAAACGCATTCTTTATAAACTTTTAATGCACACAAGTTGAGGTCCAACGGATCACAAAATGATAGGTGTTTTCAGGTTAATGCAAGTAGTAGAAGATTGTTCCAATCTATGATGAATAAAGAAGAGTGCAAGTAAAGTTTCAAGGAAGCCAGTTTACATCATCCCTTTGTGTGTTGCCAATCCAGAGTAATTCACCACATAATTAGAAGCACTCAAATCTGGAAAAATGTATTTTGTACAGAGGATCCATATGAAGGATCAAAGGAAGGGTCGAATGTTGATTCGAATGGAGTGCCAAATGATGATCCAAATGAAACCATAACATTATAGCAGCATGATTAAATATGCCAAGGTGTTAATTTCTTTTAGTTTTAATTATGGGAAAAAAATTAATCAATTAAACCATACCCATGACGTTTAGGTCTCATTCCTACGCTCATAAAAACACTACGATTTCATTGGGACTCACCTCGACCTCATCTAACGAATCGTTTAACTGGATGTTGATATGATATTATTTCAGGATATCTTCAATTTTTACTACCCTTACCCTCTCATCAAGTCATATGCATAAATTGTTAGGTGTTCTGTCATTCCATTATAGAGTCATTATTATTTTTAAATGCATTTTATAAATCCCATAATGAATAATTAATTCAACCTGTCCAAATTTTACTTTGGACATGGTTGAATAATTCATAACCATCCAAAATAATTATTGGGCACACTATTCAAAGTAATGAACCCTAACATGACTACTCAAGTGTGCAAAATCACGATCTCACGATCGTTCAAGACGCCTAAACGGATCAAGTTTTAAACTCACGATCCTTACCCTCGTTTTTACTTACCTTCATCCTCATGGAGCCATCTAGACGCCATTCCTTTGTATCCTCTGTAAAACCCCTGCACTTCTACCTCTGTTTAACAATGCCTAGTCTCCTCGATCTTGAGAGTTATCAGGACTTGTTCTGGATTCCGGAGTTCCAAGAATGCCGGGAGATCTTCTTTCGAGCCGGGTGGAACCTGCTCCTCCACCTTCTATAGGGATACGATGAGGAATTTTCATTGTCATTCACAAAATGGTTCGATGGTAACATGGCCAGGGTTGGCTACCTCACCTTTCTAGTGACCGAAGAGTCCATTGCAGTGGCTACCAAGCTTCTAAGGGAAGGTGTCCATTAGCACAAACATATTTTCCTCCCTAAGTCATCCCATGAATTCGATCTCAATCCAGATTATTAGCATGTCGCGGGTACAAAAGGGTTTCACATAGAATGGGTCAAGCCAGAATACCTTAATCCTTTGACCATTATCATTCGCCTCATAACTTGCGAAGGTAATTTCACTGTTTTTAAAGCCTACCATTTCTAATTATTGGCACATTTTGTCAACAGACAATTTCTTAATTTTTCATTCTTTTTCCTTAAGAGATTAGAGAAGATGTCAAACCAAGTCACGAAAAATATGATTAAGACTATGGGTAATCTGTACCACCATAGTCTTATCAAGCTCCTGATTGTTCATCAGTTGAAGGAGAGAGGCCAAACCTAGGACAATTTTGTATTTAAGGTATTGAACCGTCATCTAAATTCCTAAAGGTGTCCTCAGCACACTCGTGAATGTGAACCAAATTAGACCCCTCCCAAAGGAATGAAAAGCACTAAATTAGTGCATATTAATGAAGATACTTTAGGACCAAGTCAACATGACCATTCACCCACCTCTGTCGACCCTGTGACTAGTAAATTTCCATCTTATTCACAAGCACCCATCAAGATCAGGAAGGCGAACTGCGTTCAGACCACCTTTCATCCTATCCCTCAGTTCGTTCATCCAGATAGTTCGATCACCTAGGTGGATGAACCCATTTCTAACTCACCCCTGTTTACACTGTCTAGCATCTCAGTCAAGTTACTTGAAGCCTCTGCTCTTGAGCTCACTTCTGCATCTGCTCAAGGCATGGGTCCTGAAGAACAAGTCCCTTCTATCGACCTTGAAGCACCATCCATAAATTTGAGTCCTCCTCGAGATTCCAAGTTCCTTGGAGAGCCATTTACTTCGAATCAACTGACAATAGATCAACTGACTCAAGAGTTAGCATAGTTGACAAGCCAAAATAAAAGATATGACGAGATTATTGCTGATTTTCGTCAAGAAAATAAGGATCTACATATTCAAGTAAAATTCATTGAAGATCTTAATAAGGCCATAACCTCTTCGCATGAATCTCTTCATGCGAGGCACAACGTTCTGAAGGCACAAGTCAGAAATTTGAAATCAAAATTTACTATTCCCTCTACTAAGTCAAAGGCAGCTTCTACCGCAGCTCAACCTTCTTCTTAACTTCCTCTTTGTTTTGCTTAGTGGGACCTGGAATCTCTCCAGTTTGGGGGAGTTTTGATGCCTTATTTTGTCATCATTTTTTGGTTAATAAATTACTCTGTCGACATTACTTTTGTCATGTTTTGGTATACTTCTTTCCATTCAGACTATCAATTAAACCCATATATGAATGTATTTGAATATTACACAAGACTTGGTTAATTTTCATTATTTTATGGTTTTATTAACAATCATGTGACATTTTTATATGTACTTGGAAAAAAGATTTTGTTTTGCAGACTTTGGCTTTCAGACGGACCTCCATGTAGACCCGCATTCACGCCGAATATGCTCGTGCTGCATTCAAACCGGCATTCATCCCTCCATTCATGCTTGCAGTTTTGTTGGATGGGATATTCTGTGGTCTTAAGAGAAGAAACAGTCTCATGGTTCTATTGGCCACGTGTTTCCAATGGTGTGAGAGCCCCCATTCTAGAAGATTTGGGATCTTGCTCGCTCAACTCGACACCATGCCCTCTGTCCACGTCAAAGGAGGTCCACGCACCAGTTGTTCACGCGAGGAGAACCGATGCCCAAGGAATGAGGAAGATGGCCTCTGCGCTATCGTAAACTGTTATGAAATCGTTTCTTCAGCAGAATTACTAGTATTAGAGCGGTCGACCACTAAAAGGGTCGACCTGCTCCTCTATTTGTAAAACTATAAAATACGTCTATGGACGAGAGTCAAAAGCTAGCTACTCATAGGCATATAAACTCTATAAAATTATGTTCCAAGTTTATTAAAAACTCTATTTCAGCTATGGATACATCCTTTCATCTTCTGTGAGTGATTGATTGACTTAGACGCAGCTCCTGATTGTTGAGAAGGGACCCTCAACAACCAGAGGACTTTCTTGTGTATATTTTTGTTCTTTCCTTTTGCATATACGTAGTTTCTGTTTTAAATATTTATTTACAATTCCATTTTCTTGTCGTTGATGTTGTTTTGTCTCCTGAATGTATGCTTTTTGTTGTTGATATAATTCATGTTTTGTTGTTCATATCGTTTATATTTGTAGAATTTAAAGTGATCGGTCGCACATAGTTTTTCCAGCCTTTCTTTCAGTTTGTTGTTTAGTTTTACATCTATAATTAACTAAGAGATTAATTAATTTAATGTTTTAGGATTAGCTCATAGTTAGGTTCAACTTTGTTAATTCTTCTATAGTTGTAAATTAATTTCACTTATCTTTTAGTGTGTTTTATTATACCATAGGAAATAATTTATTTCCTTGGATATAGATTAGCCTAAGTATTCTTCTGTTATTTCCATTACTAAATAGTTTAGTTAATGTCTTTTATGCACTATAACCTCATATGCATAAACTAGTTAGTTTTAGGATCATTTAGGTTGCTTTATTTCATAATTTACATTGTTTTTCACCATCCGTACTATCGTTCAGAATGTCGTTCGATATTGTCATCCCTACTGTGATTCAGACTTTAGTATTTCCTATTTTGTTTTTATGATTGTTTAAAGTCTAGTTTTTCAGGTTTTTGAAATGTATCATTCTCTGTAGTTAACCAATAATTATATAATTAGGACCTTATTTCGAACCACATAAAGTATTCATTAAGATCCATAACTATTCTTAGCTTTAATTCCTTTTTGCCTGAGATCGCTTTTTGGGTTGTGCTCCTTTTATCTCTAGTTTCTTAATTTATTACTGCTTTAGACTTGTTTGCTTCATTCCTAGTTTAATTTACTCCATTATCATGTAGATTGATTTTAGATTAAACTTGTTAATATCATTCTCTAAAAAGTACACTAGTTCTATATGATTTAATCATCATTTAGAGTACAAGTATAGAATCTGTCCTTATTCTGTAGTTGATGATGATGTTCATAGGATAGGATTTGATTCAGAAATAAAATATCTTTATTAAGTTTTCTACTTTCTTCTAGACTACATTTCCTAAGTCATTTTCCATATGCTTAGATTCCCCTAAAACCTTTATTGATCTGTATACTTCATAAGATAGCATAATTATTTGCATGTTTCCGATTTTAGAATAGTCATTAGACATACATATTCTTAGTTCCTTTTTAATATACTCGTTTTTAATTAGCATTCCACTTCAAATACTTAAAGTGACACTTACTTATGAATCAAGAGTAGATTACAATGTTTACAATCACTTGTAATTGGACACTTTTAAGTTTGCATCGTCACTGTAGAAGTTAAGTTAGATTTACACCCATTTAGTTTCCTTGTTACTTTTGAAATTCATTTTGATACACCTTCTCCAGTTCCCGTAGCATTTGATGCGTATCCTCAGAACCCCCAAGGGGAATGGAACTAGATAAGTCAACTTAGTTTTGAGTGTTTGTTAAATGCATGTATAGCTTAACTATAGTTTACTTTTGATCAAGTATCGTTTCTTAAAAGTAGTATTTCTTATATCTCTTCAGTTGTTGTTCATAGAGTAGAGTAGTATAGATTGATAGTACTCTGATCTATTGGTTTTGGTCAAGTCTTGTTAATTTCTGGAGTTTGACTCGGTTTTTCATTTTGAAATATCTTTCGATCCTTTCTTTATTAAAATATTTCTACGACATCCTAGGTACCCTTCTACCTTAGCTTATATTTTGTGTCAACTCTAAGTTTACAAACCTCGGTCGATAATTAAATATTTGGTGAATACATTAAGACAATAAAACACCAAATAGTGGCATTTATCATAGAGAATTATTAATATGGAATCATATGCGACATTACCCATGGATGCTTTCCATTTACTACAACAGAGACCATGGAAATATCATATCTTTTTTTGATCAAGTCATATTTTATCAACAAGCCCTACTATTAAAAATATAGACATGCTATCATAACAATCATTAAGTAGATTTTTATTTATTAATTATTATCCATATAATCACTATGTGTCTTCATAAATGTCATTAATTGTGTATATTGTGAGTAAAGAGTTTTTTATGTAGATTTATCTTTTCCTCATATAATATGTTCTTTAGACACCCCATATGCCCAAATTTGAATTTTGTGTACTTAGAATCTTATTCTACTAGAATCCTTGCAATCCCAACTTTCAAGTCATCCATCAAGTTCCAAATTTGGTGTCTTATAAATAAATTTCTGAAATTAAATCAAGTCTACAAAGTTCAAAGAATAACTCTACAATGCAGAAGATAAGGCATGCAAAGAAAGATTTTCAAGTATATAGCGCAATATGAAGCCCTACAAGAAAATATAAACATAGAAACAAATAAACTTATGGAAGCACAAGAATTTCAAGGAAGCATGAAGAGGACAATACATTTCGCATCTAATACAAGGATGGGATCAATGTACAAAAGGATTCACCATATAAATGACAACACAAAACAAAATAATCAACCTACTAGAATGTTGGAGTCTTCATTTCACCATTTCAAACTAGGGTCAAAGTATTATCTTAAAAGTAAGCAACTTAATGTATATGTAATTTTTTTCCATTTCCTTTGCCTTATTCCATAAACTGACACAACTCATACAAATTTCTAATTTATCTATTAGCATACATTTCATCCATTTTTAACCATTTCATACTATCATATTTACACCCACTTAATCCATATAATATACACTTCCAAACCTTTCCTAAAACTCCATTCATTTCCATCCTTACTTTCAAATTACCACACAATCATATACACTTAACCACATCCATTTCATCATAAATTATCTTGTTTCATACTTCTATCCTTCATTCATGTCATTCTTAACCATAGAAATAGTTCTATATAATCCGCCACAAAATTGTCGACCTATGGGTTTTCACAAACAATGACCTACAAAATTATCCACCTATAGGTTCCCAAAAAAGTCTACAAAAGACTCCACCTCTAGCCCTCCAATTTTATACAAAAATGTCTATTAAAAAAAGGTTTTCATTTCTAGCATTCCAATTTTCTATATAAATGTGTATTTTTCCCCAAAAAATGGACTTGTGCCTTATTACATTCCACTCTATCCCATAAAAGGTGAAGGGGAACAATGTGGTGTAATATCTCTTCCTACAAACATAACAATATAATCCAAGAGCATATAGATACATGCTTCTTGTTCTGATAGCCATGCATCTTGTTGAGTTGGTGGAAAACTCTCAAGTTTCATAATTCTACACCTAGACAATATCAATATATGACACCTAGACAACCTAGCATAAGGAAAATATAAAATGCAATTTATTTGTGATGCTAAAGTGGATCCAATTTATGTCCACTTTATCTCCATCATGATAGAATGTGCCTAATGTTGAACCTACAAAAAATTAGCATAAGGACAATTTAATTGTGATTGATTTGGGATGCTACTCTAGGTACCGAGTGCACCTAGTTTGGTGCCTAATTTCAAGTTTTATCATTTTTAGGACCATAACAAAAAACGGAAATGTTAGTAATGTCATGGAGAAATATGACGATGATTACAACGATAATGAGAATGACATGAATACCAATGACAACGATGATGATGATTATGATGACAATGAGAATGATGATGATTACAATGACAATGATGATGATGATGTCAAGGAGGAGGATGGAAATGATGATGATATGACGATAATTACAACCCCAATCCCTTTACTGTAATTAGATTACATTGGGATGAATTTTGTTAACTACAATAACTTTATATGATATAATGAATTTATCAAAACAAATGAACCTCTGACATATGTTTCCTTGATAATTCTGAGCAAAATAAATAAGTAAGCTCTACCCATTAAGGATGCTTCCCAAACCAAAATTGCATTTATATATCTATTATTCCAAAAATAAGATAAACTATGAAATATCAAACATATAACCAAAAATATATACAAAGGTATGATCACATATAGCCATGAAAAAAAGGAACAACTTTAACTTCCTTAGGATGAGAATATTTTTTACAACTCATCATGAAACTGAAGTAATTGTGCAAAGTCAAAAGTAATTCAATTATATGTATATTTATATGTATGTACACACACACACACAACTTTAACTTCCTAAGAAATAGAGAAAAAAAATGAAACTCATGAAACTGATTTGACCACGTTGTTTTCCACACCTGTATCACCAATATTGATTAGATCTTTGCAAATATGAGCAAACTATTGTCATAGAATCCTTACAATGGTTTGGTAATCAGACTCTGGAATACCCAACTGCTTAGTATCAATATGTATTTGTTGATGAAATCATATTTTATCAATAATCCTTACTCCTAAAACATAGATATGCTATCACAATCATCATTAATTTCATTGTGCTTTATTAATTGTTGGCCATATAATCACTATGTTCCTCCATAATTACCATTAATTGTGTGTATTGTCAATCAAAAGTTATTTTATGTAGATTTTTCATTTTCTCTAATGTTCTTTGGACACCTCATTTGCTCAAATTTGAAGTTTGTTGACCTGCAAGCTTATTCTACTAGAATCATTGCAATCCCAATTTCAAGTCAATCATCAAGATCCAAATTTGTTGTCTTATAAATCAATTTTTGAAATTAAATCGAGTCTAAAAGGTTAAAATAATAATTCTACAATGCAAAAGAGAAGGCTTGTAAAGCAAAATGTACAAGTCTGCAGGGAAATATACAGGTCTATAAGGTAATATAAACATAGAAACAAAATAAACTTATGGAATCACAAGGATTTCAAGGAAGCTTGAAGAGGACAATATATTTCACATCTGCTACAAGGATGGGATCGGTGTAGAAAAGTATCTAGCATACAAATGACAACTCAAAAGAAATAAATCAAGCTACTGGAACGTTTAAGTCTTCATTCATCATTTCAAAGGAAGGCCAAAGTGTTATATTAAAAGTAAGCAACTTAAGTTCTATGTAAGTTTTTCCATTTCCTTTACCTTATGCCATCAATTGACACAATGCATACAAATTTCTAATTTCTCTATTATTATACATTCATCCATTCATAACCGTTTCATACAATACTATTTACACCACCTTACTCCATATAATATACACTTCCAAATATTTCGTTAAAACTCATCCATTTCCATCATGTTTTTCATTACCACACAATAATATACACTTAACCACATACATTTCATCATCACCTATCTTATTTCATACTTCAACCCTTCGTTCATGTCATTCTTAACCATAGAAATAGTTATATATGATCTTAGACTACAAAAGTGTCAACCTATAGGGTTTTACAAGAAATTACCTACAAAATTATCCACCTATAAGTCCTACAAGAATCTACAAGATAATCTACTACCAAGCCTCCAATTTTATACAAAAAAACCATTCTTTTCTAATATAAAAATGTGTGCATTTCTAGCATTCCAATTTTCTATATAAATGTGCATTTTTTTCTAAAAAAAATAATGGACTTGATGAGACTTGTGCCTTAATACATCCCACTATGTCCCGCCAAAGGTGAAGGAGGGAACTACGTGGTCACAGTATCCCTACCTACCAACACAAGAATCTAGTCCAAGAGCATCTAGTTAAACAATTATAGTCGAGATGGACATGCATCCAGCTGAGTTGGTGGAAAACTCTCAAGTTTCATAATTCTACACCTAGGCAATATGAATATATGGAATCTAGAAAACCTAACCTAAGGACAATATAAAAGTATTTGATTTGGGATGCTAAAGTGGATGCAATTTACGTCCACTTTATCTCCATCCCGATAAAATGTGCCTCATTTTGAACCTAGACAACCTAGCATAAGGATAATTTGATTATACAATTGATTTAGGATGCTACTCTTGGTAGTAAGTGCACCTATTTTGGTGCCATTGCTTGAATTTTTATCATGATTAGGACCATAAGGGAATGAGGGAAATATTAGTAATGCCATGGAGAATGGCGATGATTTTTATGATGACAATGAGAATGACATTAATGACAATTATGATGATGGTGACAATGATGATGATCAGGATGATTTCAAGGAGGAGGATGACAATGATGATGATTACAACCCTAATCCATTTACCTGATTTAAATTACATTGGGTTGAATTTGGTTAACTACAATAACTTTATGTAATATAGCAAATTTATCCAAATAAATGCTTCATCTCTAATAGATTTGTCCTTGATGATTGTAAGCACCATAAATAAGTAGTATTTCCCATTTAGGATGCTTCCCATGCCAAGGCAACAAACAAATTTTTTTTTTCCTAATCATGAAATAAATAGGAAACTTGAACAGGAAAATGGAGAGAAAAGAACCCAAAATTGCATTTATATATCTGTTGTTCTAGAAAGAAGACAAACTCTATAATCAATAACATGTAACCAAACATATATACATAAGTATGATCTCTTATACTTGCTTGGAAAGTATACCTGAACTTGGGCAACTACCCTCGAGAGGGTTCATGATCGACAGCTCACCATCCTAATATTTCATTACATGCAAGGGATCCCAAGGAGCAAATGTCCTCGGTGAGATTCGAACCCAGGTGGGGAATGCAACAACCAAATCTCCCAACCACCCGAGCTACGCCCCATGGACAATATATATATATATATATATCTGTGTGTGTGTATGTATGTATGTAGGTATGTGAAAATGATTTGACCACATTTTTTTCTCAATAGTGCTTAGATATGTGTAAATATGAGAAAACTCTTGTGATGACATCCTTACAATGGATTGGTGCTCAGACTCACGAATATCCAAATGCTCAGTATCAATATCCATCAACGTCTTCATTTCAAACTCTGAAATCTTATCTTGTCATGTGACAAATAAAAATGCATGATGTAAAATTAAAAACAAATAACACTGCAACAACCAATGAAATAATTATAATCTATATACAAAAACTGCAACAACAATATCATAGTTTATGCACATAAATCAATTCAATATATAAAACTACTATGAAAGCAAAAGCTGCAAGGAAAAGAAATGTAATTTAGCAAGAGTACAAGCCATGTTGAAAGAATATAATGAATACTTTGTGAGACAACTATTAGGAGGGAGATAGAAATGACCTACATAAAATACACCACTGGAGACTAAAATTAAATGCCTTACCATTAAGCTAAGTCACCTAGTTCAAGGTTGTGGTATAAATTGGAAACAATGAACTTTGAAAAACAATTTGCTAAATTTAAAAAGAAAATATGATAGAACTTTCCATTAAGTCACTAGTAGATAAATGGGTAATTAATGACTATGCAACCGAAAAAGTTAGTCACGATGGGTAATTAGTGACTACATGACAAAAAAAAGAGTCATAACAATTTTTTTAATGTTAAATACTACCAAATTTAAGCAATTTTAAGTGACACAGCTAAAAATGACTAATGTAAAATAAGGATTTAGTCTAGGGGTAAAACATACAACTAGATAACAACTACATGATTATGTTATGATAGCGATGACACTAATGATGATGATATGATTATGTGATAATGGGGATGGTGATCATATGATTATGTGATAATGGTGATGGTGATGACAATGATGGTGATGATGGTGATGTTGTTGATGATGACAGTGACAATGATAGTGATGATGCTAATGATGATGATGATGACAATGATAATGACGATGGAAATAATGACGACAACAAAATCATTGACTATAGTCATCTTGACAACGATGAAAAAAATGATAACTATTGTTATCATCACAACGATGATTATCATTATCATCACCATCATTTGCATGATCATCATCTTCCCAAAAATCATAAAACTTTAAGCTAAAAAAACTCTATTTTTATGACAAGACCACCACATGCACATGTCAATATACTATATACTATGTAATATTAATATAATATAATTATTAAAAACAATATATTAATATTAAAATAATATAGTTATTGTATATAATATATTAATATTAACAAATTAAAAAATAAACCAAGCATAAAGCTTTTAAATTTTTAAAAAACTCTAATATAATTAGAATAATTAAAAAATAATTTTTACTTATTATAAAACTAACCACATAATATTATAACAAAATTAAAATTATATATAGTTATATAATTGTATATACATCTTTAATTACTTTAAATAAATTATAATATTAATTTATACACATCTTTCATAATGAAAGAATAAATTTAAGCATAGCACCAATATGTAGCTCTAACAAATTTAAGCATAGCACCAATATGTAGCTCTAACAAACCAATGAAGAAAATCCAATAGTCATGAAAAGTGCTAGCATCACATTACACATAGCACAATTGTGCCCATGAAGAAAATCCAATAGGCATCAAAAGTGCTAGCATCACATTTGTGCATTGGAAAACTATATTAGTATTAGTATCATAGCATTACCCTCTCAAAAATTAAAAAATCAATAAACATATGGATAGCGTATTTGGCGGCCTAGGTGACGGGATCGCATGATGGGTGATTAAAGGATGACATAGCACACGAAAGCCCCCAACATATCAACAAAATATAACTTGGAGCAAACATGAGTTAAGGGTTTATATAAGAATAACAAAGTACTCGTAGAAGTTATGGATCTAGATATGAAGAATTCTTATCGATGAAAATCAAGATTAAGAACCAATCAACGATAGTAATTGATGTAAAATTTGGTGTTTAAGAAAGTAATGAAGCCTTTGGTTTACAATTTCATAGAGAATAAAAAAAATAAAAATTATAGGAATAATTTGTAAGTTTTTAATTTTCTAAAGTATATATTTCATTTTATTTTGTTGAGAATTTGGTTAGAAATCTTTAAAAAATCTTAAAATCAACAGTTATGGAAATTGAATAATTTGGACGTGTCATAAAGATATTAGAGGGGTTGTAGAAGAGCTGGTGGCGGGGTATGGTTAAGATGCCTCCTAAGCGGAAAGGTCATTGGTTCAAATCTCACAGATACCAAAAATCCAACCATGTTAAGGGTTGGTGCAATCCGGCTTAGATACTCCTGGTTTGTGGTAACTTAGCCAATGGAAAACCTGCTAATCATTGGGTTCTTCCCATTAGCCAACAAAAAAAACAGATATTAGAGGGGGTGAATATATTTGTGAATTCAAAAATACAATTTAAACACTTCAAAATTTAGATTTTACTAAAAAAAATTACCCGATTCCAATCAAAACTAACCATAAAATCCAAAACTTAAAATAAATAAACTACCCCATTATTCAATATCTATAACATAATATTTAGAATTTTTATTAATTAAGTTCTTTAAAACTATATCTCACACAAATACATACTTCTAAATTGCGAAAAATACTCTATAAGAAATTGTGAGTGAGTCTAGAGTTGTGTCATTTTTATCTATCAAATTTGATGAATATTTAGTACCATACCTTTTTATCTTTGAATAAGATTGAATACAGATATTAACATACATCGTGGAGAATGTGACAAATAGGGAGTAAGAAATCGACAAATTAAATATCTTAAAAATTAATGAAATCTCAAATGAAGATACACCAACGTAGATCCAAATCCTAGATAGGCGTTGAGAGGGATCAAACTCTCTAGCTCCAAACCTCTCTAGGTGTTAATACACCATTAGAACCAATCTATGTAGCTACTAATTTATGCATTAATATTAATACACCATACACTTAAACCTATGCAAAGAAAAAACTCACTGTGCATCTTAATGAAATTGTGTTACTGAAATTTAACAGATTTTTAAATATGACACTTTTCAATTTGACTATATTTGCAATTACAATTATTTTTTTTATTTAAAACATATTTGGAAAAAAAATGTGATTTAAAAACTCTTTTACTATTTAAATTATTAAAACATTATAACTATTAAAACATTATAATTATTCAAACATTAAATTTCTTAAAACATTATAATATTATACTACTCAATAAATAGACTATATTTTGAATTATATTTTAAAAACCTTATTTTTTAAAAACATTTTTACTATTCAAATTATTAAAACATTATAACTATTAAAACATTATAATTATTAAAACAATATAATATTATACTATTCCATAAATTTACTATATTTTCAATTATATATTAAAAACCTTATTTAAAATATAATCATAAAAAAACCTTGTGTAAGGCCCTCCTAAACCATATACAATAAAACCATGGTTTGTTTAGGAGGCTTTGCACATGGTTTTTAAACCATTTGCAATGCCTTCCTAAACCATGTACAATAAAATCATGGGTTGTTTAGGATGTCTTGCACATGGGTTTAAAATCATTTGCAAGACCCTACTAAACCATGTACAATAAAAGCATGGTTTGTTTAGGAGGCCTTGCACATGGTTTCAAATAAAAATTCCCTTAATTAATTTATTTATTTATTATTATTTTGTTAGCTAGGAACATTAAAACATATCCCCCATATTGGGTTGTTTGTTTGGGGTACATTGTTTTTTGCTGATAATTAAAATTTTTATTTATTATTATTAATTTTAATTTTGTGTAGGCCTACATGTTGGGTATAAAATTTATTATTATTTTATTAGAGCATCACGTACAAACGTGACAACATCTCTCTCATACTGGGCTAGAGAGCGCCTCTGGGCGCAAAAATGAATATTAAAATATTTTATAATTTATAATTTTAGTTGTATATAAATAGAAAGAGATTTGATATGTATATTTATTATAAAGATATTAAAGAGAAAATAAGTTTATATTACATAAAAATAAAAATATTATAAATATAATATTTATATAAAAATATTGTTCTTCATTCTTGTTACTGGTTGAAATGGTAGGTATAGCTGCCGGTAAGCATATGCAAGATAAGTGACCACTGTTACCTTAGTCACTTTCCCTTAACTGCTTTGGAAGCCGGAGCTTCCTAGGGGAGAGCCCTATATAGACCCTGCAAAGGACACTAAAGCATGAAAGGTCTTGCGGATATGTGGAATAAGTGATCAGTGCCTAATAGAGTCTAAACAACAGTGAATAATTAAGTGTTGTTATTGGTTTAACTATGACCATGTAGTAATCTAATTGTAGGCAGTGAATAATTAGCTCAAATATGCAATAGAAAAATAATATCCAAATAATTAACTCAAATTTGCAAATATGAATGTCTATATTATCATCATATGCCTGTTGAGGGAAACTAAACATTACCCATTAATCCCAAAACACAATGTACGCGGATTGAAGTCAAGTTGGAATTTATATTAGTACCATATAATTGTTTAGATTTCAACCAATAACCAATCAGCAGTTATAACATAACATTCTTTCAACCAATTATTCAATAAACAATGTATAGCAGTATAAACCGAGTGATGCAAAATAAAAATATATATCAATCCATTGTTAGCATTATCGCACTCACGACCATAAATACGCATTCAAACTATGAAGTGCATGAAGCGTCGACATACAAGTACCAAGTTGGAAATAGTGACCATTTATATGACGCGCACATAGTTTTGTGGGTATTACATGCATACTGTAGGAGTTTATTAAGCGTTGTAATTACAACAACCATGAAATGAAATATCTATTAGGAAATCACATCCACCATCCATATGCGTGAAAAGAAGGGGTATTTCCAGTCTATACATTATGAAATGTAGCTAACCCATCGTCGTTTTGATTGTGAATAGGGTGAGGAGGATGCCACTGTAAGGGAAGCCTTTAGGGCTTAACCAAGTCAAGGATCTGGGGACGGCTCTGCACTAAACCAGTAGTGTTGCGGACAGAGGCTCGCGGGATGAAAAGGTAGCTGCGAGGGATACACACGGGCTGATGAGGTAAAGAAGCAAGGAGAAAGGAGTCCAGGGAGGCGGATGGTGCGTAGACCGAGGATGTGGAGGGACCGTGGTAGTGGAATAGAAAACGTGGTGTTAGTAGACTGTCAGGGTTAAAGAGTGGCTCGGAGGGTAGTCCCGATGGTAAAGGTGGGTAGCGAAGGGAAGGGATTAAGAGGTAGAGAGGGTTGGGAAGCATACCTCCCAATGATGGTTGTGGCTAGCTGCATGGGAGGATTTCCCATGGGGAGAAGGTTGCGAGGAAGAAAAGGCTCTGGTGGCTGCAAAGTGGAGGTAATAATAAGGAGTGGGTGTGATGGAAATCCAACAACGAAGAAAAGAAGGGGAAATGATGAAATCATCCAGTGAAAGGTGGATGAAGCATGCAACGACAGGATACAAAGTGGACTCAACCCTAGGGTTTCCCATGGAGTTGACCTGCAGGTGCAAGGATTCACGAATAAAAGAGGCAGCTACGTGGGAGTGTGGGCAAGATGAGCAAGTTAGGTTAGTGAAGGTAGGGGAGTTAAGTTAGAGGAATTGAAAGGTAGAATGATAATTTAGGGAGGTGGTAGACCTTTGGAGTAGGTGCGAGGTGTAGCGAAGTCCTTGAAGGAGACTGTGATAGGGAAAAAAGGTAAGGAGGGTCCAACGTGGGTAAGGGAGGAATATAGCAGCTGGTTTAGGGTTGCAACAAGCCAAGAAGAGTACACTCAAGGGTTTAGGAAACCTAAACCTAGCCTAATGCTAACTTAATCTAAAACTGACTTACAAATAATGTAACTAAACTAAACTATCCCTAGGACTAACACAAACTAACCAAAAACTAATATAAAGCTAACCTAAGACTAACCTAGACTATATGTGTGAGAAGATAAAGTGCGAAAACCTAGGAAACCCTAGCAGAAGCCCTACCTAACCTAGGGTTTCTGAGGAGGAGCGCTAACCTAGTGAGGAAGGATCCTAGTTTAAACAACTATCTTGCAAAAACTAAGGCGAAACCCTAGGGCACTCTCACAAGGAGACATGTCGTCATTTGCTAAGGTGATAAGAGGAAGGTAAAGGCCTATTCTTAGGGAAAAGTGCATCTCTAGGCTACCACCAAGACTCAGACATGCACATCTACCAACATCCAAACAAGAATGTGAGAAGCTTGACCTCCTTGTGATTTTGTTCATCCAACAAATTTAAGAATCACCAAAACCAGAGATTCACCAAAGAATTACCAGAAAAACAACTTGCATTAACCATAAAACTTCTTCAAAAGTAGTGCATCCATCCAGAGAAACCCTAATAAGGGTAAAACATGTGCATAGTGATTTATCCCATAAGTTCTAATTTAAATTAAAGTGAGAAGATCTATATATATGATCTCACACTCACTTTTACAAATAAAATCCAAGCCGACATGCCATAAAACAAGTAAACTTGTAATTAATAAATGTCATCTTAAAATTAAAATAAAATATAGACTAAGGTAGTCTACCTGGGTTATTTTCATCCCCGAGTGCCTAAACACAGTCAAATAAGCGAATCGCTTCGAACGAAAGGCCGGAGTGAGATGGAGGGAGGGTGTTATGCCCCATCTAACCCATAGAATATAGTAAAATCCTGAACGCCCTCCTCAAAGCACATAAACGGCTTGGCATGGAGGATGCCTTCCTTTGAGGAAAGAAGGCCATGGACAGAAAATACCCACTAACGGAAGGGCCAGGAGGGTGTATGAAGTGGCCATGACTAAATACTAGTGTCCCGTGGTTGAAGCAGAGGCCATCAGAGCATGCAATAAGGGAATGGAGCCATGATACCAAGAATTCAACCTTTAGGGGCCCCGAACATCAACCCTGAGGTTAAAAACCTCTTTAAAAGGGAATTCAACACTTCCATTAAACCATAGTACCCTTACAGGAGGACCAAAGGGTCCAACCATGACTTCCATCGCTCAATAACACCCCTCCTATTCAAAAAAATTGGCCCTCTCTCCCTGGGGTACACCTAAAGGTGTGTTGGGTACAAGTGCAACGTAACAATGGCTCCAACTGCAGGACGGGTGCTCTTCTCGGGAGTTCTCGAGAACCTGTGAATCTGTTGGTACATGTAAACCTACACACATATCATATTCCTGAGAGATTAAAAGCATCTAGAGGCATACACTTATGTCCTTCCTTGTTCGCAAAATGAGGGAAACAAACTAAGAACAACGAAAACTAACTAGATAATGAGAAGACGTCGATTGCAATGCACAGAAATATGCCTAATGAAACTAACCTAACTTGAACCCGGTTACCAAAATAGGTTAAGTGAAATCATACCACCAATATAACCATTTAAGTAAGAAATTTATACATGTCATCTTACCCTTGTCCTTTAGTGTAATCCAATACAATACCTCACTGATGATATGATGATTTTGTACCAAGATCTTTATATTAACAAGTGTAGGAAACCAAACCTTCTGAAGAACTTGGATAACTTGAAAATGGTGCCATGGAGAGCATCACTTTGACAAGATTTTTTGATGCATTATTCTAGTGGACTTATGTATGTGATACCTCATTCATACATATCTTCAGAAAAATTTTGCCTAAAATTCATCCATGAATCCCGAACTTGGGATCAGACTATCCATGGAGTTGGACTTTGCAAATATTCACATGTGAGCCGCAAATTGTCCCTGCATTTACTCAAGCTTTTCTTTGTACATACATGTATATTTCTTATATTTTCCACAATCATGTTAGTAACCCAAGTAATACTTAAACTTTCGAAATTGTTAACATATAATCCATACCTTCATGATCCAAATGCAAAGATAAGAAATAAATATTATCATACTGGGGGATGAAAGGAATACCTATCCACCTACCTTCCTCGCTCTTGTCTACATGTATCATTAAGGGATTGTCAATGTAGGGTAGAGCGGGCTGAACAACTTCTTCCTCGCTTCTCAAGGGGCACAACTGGGAGTGCTAACCTAGGCCCATCATATGTTGAATATCTTAAAAATAATCCTCTATGCAACAAGCTTCCCTACTGTAGGATGAGTATGATGGTGATATCATGGAAGAATCACCAGAGATACGAGGTTCCAATTCTTCAAACTTTTCATCATAATGGCCCATCTACATATAACAACTATCTGCAAAGTATGGTGTTGTTCCATCTTCAATTATGGTGGCAAAATGGTTGACCCACTCTTTTTCATTAGCATCATAAGGGGAAGGAATCATCATATCTCTTTCAATAGGGTATTCATAAGTTACGTCTTCAACATCCCTGCTGGAGGTGACTGAGAGTTCCTTGTCCCAAATAGTGTCAAGTTATGGCTCTTCCTGAGTAACTTCATCAAGCTACTCTTCCTTGCTGCAGCGTATGGAGACAATGCTACCTGGTCTTGAGGAATCATATAAAGGTGGACCCATAAATGTCCAATAACCATCGTACTAATAATTTGAGTTATTATGTTCCCAAATATCTAGTATGTCACAAGGATTTTATGTATGTTGGAAGAGAGGACTCATCCTATCTTTCTGTTCCTCAACTTATTCAACTAGGACTTCCATATCATCATATATGGGACCATCATCATATTCATCTGCTTGGGAAGCTTCATCTATCGTGCTCAAGATATCATCAATTAGACCTTGAACAATGGTTGCTTCTACCTAATCTTTGCTTTGGGATTCCTTACTGAAAAATTCCTTCACATGCTTGACATGAGGTATCCATTCGTCACGATGCCCTGAATCCCAGTGGTTACAGAACGTTTCCACAAATTATGCAAATGACAATATCATTACTTTATCTAGGCCCACAAACCAAGAGAGAGCCTTTCCTCCCAGTTGAAGGACAAAATATCGCATGTAAACATCTTCTCCTTCTTTAATACCATATTCTGAAGCGATAGTCATAAACCCTTCCACATGGTGCATGGAATTATCATGGTCACCCTTGAAGGGATACCAAAATGCCTCTGGTAGCTCATCTGAGTATCGTGGTAAAGCTGATAGATCAAGAGGAGCGAAACCAATTTCCATTTCTCCGGCGGTCGGATTATCAGGATCTTCAAAGTCGAATCGAATATCATCTTTGGTTCCTTCTCTTGCATCATATTGAGTCTGTTTTTTTCCCAAGGTTTCTTCCCATAATCTGTCGATTATGTCCTTTCTTTCATGTTCTTCTATACCGTAATCCCACTCTATGTTGAATGCATTAATGAATTGCCTGAGATAAGAAAAACTTCTACGAGGAAAACACGCATACCAATTTATGACTGAAAAATTGTCCTCAAGGTGAAGAGATAACAAAAATAGCCTCATCCTGATGTATTCATGCACGATGTTACTTTCCGGGATGAAGTGTATGAATGCTTGGACATGGGATGTTGGATGGTCTGTATACTACTGGAACAATGGGAAATGTTCCTTCCCACCATCTCGAATGGTATACTTGCATGGGAAACTTGGAATGCATGAGAAGTCCAATACATCCATCCACAATTCATAATTAGATGTCATCTCGTCAGGCTTCCCTGCCTTTATAGAGTAATTCATGTATTTTTCTTTGATTGGAGTCGCCAAAAGAAACCTGTCAAGTTAGTTAAGAAAATATTTCCAAGTACTAAATAAAATAAGGGTGTACCTAATAGATGGGATGTGCTGAGATTTTTGTGGAGTCACTAGGTAAGCATGTAGGTTAGTCCTTAAAAAAAATTGCTAGTGATCATATATAATTAGGACTTCAAGACTTACCAAAGTGTTAAGCCTTGTCAGGATTTTCTTTGTGGAGTCTCCAGGTAATATCTGCTAGATTAGTCCTTAGTAATATTTTCAAAATACCCAGAAAGACTTACCTCAATTTTTTCTTACCAGATGTCATTCTTTCCAGGGTGTGAGGCACCTCAACAAGTTTGAGGTCCCCGACAACGATGCCAAAATGTTACCAATTGAAATGGCAGATATAGCCGTTGGTAAGCATACGCAGGACAAGTGACCACTGCCACCTTAGTCACTTTCCCTTAACTGCTTCAGAAGTTGGAGTCTTCTAGGGGAGAGCCTTATATAGACCGTGCAAAGGACACTAAAGCACATAAGGTCTTGCGTATATACGGAATAAGTGATCAGTGCCTAATGGAGTTTGAACAAGAGTGAATAATTAAGTGTTTTTATTAGTTTAACTATAACCATGCAATAATATAATCGTAGGCAGTAAATAATTATCTCAAATACGCAATAACAAAATAGTATCCAAATAATTAACTCAAATTTGAAAATATGAATGTCTATATTATCATCATACGCATGTAGAAGCAAACTAAGCATTACCCATTAATCCCAAAACACAATGTACGTGGATTGAAGTCAAGTTGGAATTTATATTTGCAACATACAATTGTTAAAATTTCAACCAATAATCAATCAACAGTTATAACATTATTGCAACCAATTATTCAATAAACAATGTACAGTAGTATAAACGCAGTGATGAAAAATAAAAAAAATATATCAACGCAACGTTAGCAATATCGCGCTCACGACCATAAATATGCATTCAAACTACGAAGTGCATGAAGTGTCGACATACAAGTACCAAGTTGGAAATAGTGACAATTTATATGACATGCAAATAGTTTTGTGGATCTTACATGCAAACTGTAGGAGTTTATTAAGCGCTGCAATTACTCTTAAACCTAAATATCGTCATCAAAATGTGATGAAACCCCAAACACGGTATTTTTCCCTCAATCCCAAGTCATAAAGTAAAATCCTAGTCCAGATATCAATCCTACATATCAAAATCCAGCACTGCTCCTAACCTTTAGTCAATGAGTGATACCTTCTTCAGCACCACCTATACCCTTTGTACAAGGCACGATTCCACCCTGTACCGCTCTTTCATAGTGAGGAAGAAGCGGTTCCCTTAGTAAAAAGTGAAAAAAGAGGATTCCACAAAGCTTCTCGAAGGAAGGATTCGTGGCTCCCTTATCCCTATACCTAAGGACCACTTGGGCTCGAGATCCATCCTTGTAGGATCTCCGATCCACCTCACCCACCATTTCCGCAACCATCCCTATCCTCCCAAGGCCTATAAAAGCAGGCTCATATACATGGTTGAGGGAGAGACCAAGGTTATGTTGTTGCATTGTCATTCTGGCCTAGATCAATAGGGTGAGCATAGGAGGAGCAAAGTTGGAGCTATCGGGGACAATATATTGGCATTGTGAAGGATCATATTGACACTAAGGCATAGATTGTAATTTCTTCTTCTTTATATAATGTAAAATTGGTTCCTTTCCCATAAAGTATATTGTGTTAATATCATATGTTTTATTGTTAGATTCCTTAGTCAATAGCATAGAATAGTGGAACATTTTTTGGTGGTATTTGATCTTGTGTGTTGTTTTCATGTGATCAAGTAGGTATATCAGTGAAGAAGGTAGCATTGTAGGAGATAACCACACTTGAAATCAAAGACCCTTATTCTAGATCTCCACCCATTCCAGGGAAAGTCTTTCAATTCTGTTGTGTACTATTTGTTCTAGATCTGAACTATTCAGACTAGAGGAACAACTCATGTCCGCAGGAGGTGTGTTTTTCCTGTTAACAAATTTGGCAACTCCGATGGGGAAGAGCTTCAGGTGATCTAATATTCCTTAGTTTTTTTCAAACACTTGTCTAAAATCCAAGCTCTAGTCTCTTATCAATTCAATCAAATCCACTAGCTGATCTAGTGAGATTTTGGTTTGGTATCATCAGATATGTTCAGATTTGGGTTGTTCGTTCCTTCTATACTTTCAATTATTGTTAATTCATGATTTAAATGCTAGTTGCACAGTGATTAATTTTCCTTTTTTCGCAATTATTTTCTTTTTGGACACCTACAAGGAACCGTGCATGCATAGTGGGAAGTAAGTGGTGCCACCGCCTAGAATTAGTAAGCATAAAGAGGTTCCACCACCTGTAATCAGCTATCAGGATGGGTTTCTCTCTCAGAACCGCTCTGTCAGTGACCCTCTACAAGCAGTGCCAGGTAGGATTTTCCAGACTTGTTTTTTCAAAGTTTTTTGTAAACATTTTATGTGATTTGCTTTCAGTTCTTAGTGTATGGGTTTGTTTAAAAGAGATCTGGGTGTTTGAATTTCAAAATTTGATGTGGTAAAAGGCTTATTTTTTGTTAAAATCAAAGAGCTAGGATAGACTCATCTTTTTATCTGCTTGTATTCTTGTTTTTAAATTTTTGAAAGGAGTGGTGTTTGAAAGATTAGCACTAGTTAGATCTCAGTCCTATTGTTCGATAAATATGAAAAGAAAGACTTGCTTGATTGGTTTCTTGTTTTCATTTTTCATTAAAGTTTGTGAAGGACTTCTTTTTGCTTTGAAAAATAAATTTTTTTGTTGAGACTTGTTCATATTTTTGTTTGAGGATGAATTATTGGACCTCTGATTAGCCTCATAAGCTTTCAGATCTCCTTTTTTCTTCTCTTTCCTTTATATTATGATCTCATCAAAAGAAAAAATATTAGTGGTTTTACGTTAGATCTTTCTTGAAAAAAGTGTTGAATATGCCTTTGAGTGTTTTTTGTCTTTCTTCTTAGAAAAAGAGATCTTACCCTATTTTGCTTGCTTTTGAAAAATCAGTTTGAAGTTTGTTGCTTATTTCTCCTTCTCAGAAAAAAGAATTGTTTAGTGTACTTGTTTGGGAAAAAATTTTGGTTTTGAAACAAGAATTGAAAATAAAAATACCCTCTCCTTCATGTAAGTAGGCATATCTTGAATGGTGAAGTGAAAGAATTTGCATTTGATATTTGCATGGCTTTACATTTCTTTCAGAACTCCATGCATTCACTCACCTAACCGCTCAAGATCAAATTAACGATAGTTATATGTCTAAAATTGTATATAAATTTGAGTGATAAGTTAGTGATGTGTTCCAACGTCGTAAAACATAAGAGCCATCGTTATTTGCCTGCAATGCAACCCAGGACTTGCACGGTTCTTCCAAGTACCATTGGTATATCAAATATCCTTTCACGTACACTTGAGGTATATAGAAAGGTACTTCATGTACTCGATTGTATATCAGAAGGCCCCTTGTGGACAGTTGTGCATTAGACAACACTACTACGGATTTGAGCTCCCACGTACCTTGCGTATATCGGGAGACCCTACTAGGATTCCTTGTCTAACTGAGAAAAATCCTTTGGTCATCTTGTTTGGAGAAATACACTGAGAACAACACTTGGGGAGATTACTACGCACGTACCTTGAGTATATCGTGAGTTGCACCTTCTTGAAAATCCTGGTGAGAGATTGACTACTTTGAGCTCATCCTATCATTTAAGTTTTCATATGTCTTGTAGCTTGTGTGGGAGAAGACCTTGTGCAATTTTTCTTAGTTTTGAAACCCTAAGTTAGGTTTTTAGTGACTTTTACAATCTGGCTGAGTTTCAATTGAGACGATCCAGAAGAAACCAGGGCTTACCACCTGACTTTCCACCTGCAACAGGGGAAGTCCCAATGGAAGCCACAAACCAAGCAGCTGCAACTGACTCCCATGTGGGAGAAAGTCCAGTTATAGAAAGTGGATATCAATTCACTTCTTACATTACTCGCTTGGTCCAATAGTCTCCTACGGCTGACACTTCCTTTCATTCTTCGATGGAAGGTCGGATAAATGGTGTTGGTGAAATTGAGTATGGCCTTGATCCTCCTTTTTTGAGAACTTCTATGGGTCAAGCCATTTCCAAGTTTGGGGTTATTAGACCCTTTTTTGAAAACCATCCTCTGAATGAGGATGCATATACGAGAATTCAAGCATTGCTTAATCATGCTTGTAATTTTCAAGAGAGGATGGACAAGGTTATGACTACCCCTATACCTCATAAAGAACCTATGTGAGCTCTTTTAACCTGTCTGTCGGATCCATGGCCTTCTGGATATAGTCCACTTGTTGATTATGTTCCATCTCATGGTATGTCTCCTTGTAATCCGGGTCAAACCTCCAACCCTACAGTTTTAAATCCTAGGTATGTTTCTAGTCCTCCCATATCCTCTATAGCTGGGGGGGAACCCTCAGCTCAAGTGGTGTCAGTACCTTTTAACACTAGAAGGAAACCCCCAGCGTGACCTACGTTATTAGTTAGTGGATTTGTTACTAGTACTAGGCATACCTCTACTGCATGGAAATCTATAGTGTATGTTCCTCCTACCAACACCAATATGGTAAACCCTCCATCAAGTTCATTCCAATCCTTAGGGGTACAACCTGCAGTCAACCAGCCTTCTTGGGGTTATAGTTACCCAAAAAATCAATTACCTGTAGTAAACATGAATTATCAACCTACATCTACAGGAACTATGTATTATGGAATCACTTACCCTGGAAACCCGTTTGCACCATGGGAGCAACCTAATTGGTCCTACAAGCCGGTAATTGGAGGAATGCCTATTCTTACTGCTGGAGGTGCCAAAGGGCCACCTTACGGTGGCTGACCCTTTGGAGGTCCACCAAGAGGAGGCCCAATTGACGGAGGCCCACCTAGCAGAGGTCCACCTTACGGAAGACCACCGCCTAGAGGGCCACCACCTGGAGGCCCATCTTCAGGAGGACGACCGTCCAGAGGTACACCTTTTGGGGGTCCACTACCTGGAGGTCAACCTTCTGGAGGACCACCATTTGGAGGACCACCATGTGGTGTACCACCATTTGGAGCCCCACCTCCTGGAGGCCCACCACCTAGAGGACTACCACCTTCGGGAGGCTCTTCGAGAGGATCATATGCTCATCAACCAAACCAACATCCCATATATCAGTCAACTTATGGTCCTACTGGTACACACATTCCTTATCAGTAATACCAGTACGTGGAAGCTAATCAGAAATTACCTTTCTTGGAAACTTTGGACTTACCTAATTTTTCCAAGTTGATAAATGATCTCATTCGACATGACCCTTCATGGCCCACTATTCCGGTAAAATTGCCATCAGACATTCCCAAGTTTGATGGAAAGCAGGGAGATTATCCCAAGAACCATGTTATGACCTTCCATCTATGGTGTTCCTCAAACTCCTTAATGGATGATTCTATTCGTTTAAGGCTCTTCCAGTGCACATTGACCGGCATGACTACGAAGTGGTACATTGAACTTCCACAACATTCGTTTGTGGATTTTAGCTCTCCAGCAACTATTTTCCTTACGCACTTTCAGCTACCCATTCCTTATGAAACAGGTACAGATATTATAACTTCAATCCATTAGAATACCTCCACAAAAATATCAAATCATATCCATGAGAGGAGAAGGTGGAGATAGCTTATTAAAGCTCCCATCCTGAACCAACTACTGGCTGATTGGTTCACAAAGTCATTGTTGCCTCCTATCACCTGAGATGTGGCTATGGGCGGTGTTGTTACTGAAGAGCAGGATATGAGTCGCACTCACTATCTAGATTTGGTATATTCCCAATCCAGAATGTTGTATGAGTTAATTCCTCAGTCTCCTCGTCCCAATACAAACCTTGCTAAACCACCAGCAGAAACTCCTATTGATGGGGTTGTTGGTTCAATCCATCCCTCGTCAACAAAAAAACCTGCCAAGAAACCAAATGCTTCTACTAATACTCCTTCAACTCCTATGGTTTCCACCGAGGTAAATGCTATTCAAAGTACACAAACCCCAGGAAATAAGAAAAAAGGAAAAGGTAAAAATAAAAAACCTAGGAACCAATAGGAGAATACCAAGACTGCAGCCACAGAGAAAGATAACAAAGGGAAAAGAAAATCTAAGTAACCTTTCTTGTTATGTGGGGGTGGTCACTTCACGAAGGAGTTCCCTCATCACGAAGAGATCAGTAAATTTTTGAAAAGTAACCCTACACTCGTGGTGCTTACCGATCCTTTTGCATCTCAAAAATAAATTGATAGACACATGTCTAATCAAGGGACCTCTGGTTCCACGGAAGAAATTAGGATGATGTCCTCGGATACCATCAATTTAAATACTCGTAGTCAATCATATGAGAAGCCTGTGGAGAACAAGGATGAAAATCCTTCTCCTGAGAAAGTTCCTTCTACTAGTTCCCATCCATCTTCGTCTAATGGTCCTCTCGTGATTGAGAAACCCAATCTTTATTTAATTTTACGACCACCTAAGGAAACCCTTAGGAAGGTTGTTTTTAATCCCAATGCCTGAGCTACACAATTTTATAATGTTGTTGAATATTTATCCCAGGCACCTTGTTCGATGTCTACCCTAGAGGTACTCCAAAGTTGTCCAACGCAGCGTAAAAAGATGCTAACGACTTTGGGGGCATTAGACCCAGATAATACCAGCTTGATTCAATTTAATATGGATAATTATAAGTCCAGATTACCTCACCAGCTTGCATTTCAAAATGCCTCTAGAGTAGTTGGGAGAAAGGTCCATTGGACCGTTCTGGATGACGGAGCTTTGACTTCAGTTTTGTCTATAGCCTGTTGGAGAGCCATTGGTTCTCCTGAGCTTACAAAGTCCCCTATGATGTTAAAATATTTCGATGGATGAGGTTTCCAGCCTCATGGTCTATTACCATGCCTTTCAGTGGAGCTTGGGGAAAAATTGTTTCCATTCAAGTTGAAGTGGTTGATTCCCCATTGGATAACAACCTTTTATTAGGGAGAAGCTGGTTTATGCTATGAATGTTGTTGCATCAACAGTTTTTCTAACTCTCTAGTTTCCTCACTTGGGGAAAATTGTGACTATTGATCAACTCGATTTTTGTTCACCAGATGATACCACTCCCACCGCAAATAATATCCCTATGCTAGGTCAGTCGCTTCCTACTTATCAGTTAATTGGGGTAAGTATGTTGAAATATTCAACTCTTATGAGAGTATTTCCTTCAGCTCCTCCTAGTACGAAAGTGGCAAAAGTGAACATGATTTCCACAACTGGTTATAGTGCCAAAGGAAAATAAATTGTTGAGTCATCCTCTCTTGGCCCCTATCAAGTGATATACGATGATTTCCAATCTTCCTCCGATGTCCAACCAAATGATCTTCATTTAATAGCTTAGGATCCTTATGTTGGTCACTGGGCACACCCAGGCTTACTATAATTAACCAGCAACACCCCTAGCTCACTGGCCCTTTCGGCGACAGACCGCGGAGCGGCCTAAAGTCTCACCCGAAGTGATCCTAATGGGTTGACCAAAGACTAAGGTGTCTCGGTCAGGTTCTGCCGCATCCTATGTGCTCCTCGCAGCTCTGCTTAGCCTGCGATATGTCTCTCTTATTGCGATGCGTAGTTTCCTCTTACTCATGGTGACTCTAATCCTTATCGCATCACCTCATCCTGGAAACACGTCACTTTTCTCCTTTTCTCGGTTCTTAACAGCGGCGCACCACAGCTCCTCTGATGGTGCGATATCGCCTCCCTGCAATATCCTACAGTTGCGACTCAGCGTACTAAGCGTACTGGTGTTCAACTTACAGGACTTCAACGCACAAGGCTGTTTTACACTGTGACTCTTAACTGTCTTGAGTGAACTTAGATACACTCTTATGCAAAATACTTAAAGACTCAACTTGCATTTAACCTTTAAATAGGCTGCGAACTGAATAACACATACATACATTTACTGTAAGCAAATTTCATGTAATGAATGACAGATATAACAAGCAAATACAATCACATGAATCAATCACACAACGCTCAGATTTTACGTGGTTCACTTCTAGGATAGAAGCTACGTCCACAGAACTGTGTTTCTATATTATAACTTGAGAGAGGTACACAGTTCTGCTGCACCGCATATGCAGCTAGAGATCTTCTGGGTAACTCCGCACACAGCCTGGAGCCCTTCTCTCTTAGATATCTTCTCTATATTGCCTTCTTACAATATACTCTTACTCTCTCTCTCTCCCTCTCTGTCAATCCCTGCGGATTGTTACAATACAAAATACAGTGAACTAACAGACTACTGATAGTCTGACTAGCTGGATGGCTTAAAATGCTCAAAATGCCAAACTTTTACACTACAAATTGCATCCCTTTATAGGCGGCCCGAAGGTCTCTCCATTACAACACTGTGGGCCTATCCCAACAGTAACCCAAAACCCTAATTAGTGACAGTCAGCATATCTGTACTTGGGGTAGCCACTTTCCATCACACCACTACTCTCTGCAGTCTTCCATGCTTCCTGGTGCTGACCATGGGTACTATGCACCGCTTCTCTTCTTCTGTCCTTCGTCTTCAATACCTCGGCCTCGTTGCTCCTTTTCCTTTATGAGGGTATTTGAGCCCTCCTGTCTTCGCCGCTGCCTTCAATGCAGTGGTTGAGCTCCCTCTTCTTGGCCGCTCAGGTAATGTCATCTCCTTTGACTTTGTTGTTCCAACAGTCATGGTTTCCAGCTCTGCTCTGCGGCTAGAAACATGCTACGGCGTCGTAGCTTCACCTTATCTCTTCGTCTTCACCAAAGTTGTCTATCCGCCAAAATGTCAGCT
>LPNX010049332.1:0-26579 GCA_001517045.1 Pseudotsuga menziesii | reverse complement strand
GAGCCACTACCAACAGGATTCTCCTGCTGGAGCTTCGCCTTGGCTTCCTACGAAGTGCGTTGAAGCTTTTCCCGAAGTCCTGCAACTTCGTTCTCCATAGCTGCGACACGCTCCTGTGCTGAGTCAAGCATAGCTTGACTAATACTTGAGTCTTCTGCTGCATCAATTTCATTTCTGGTGGCAGTGAACTCCCCAACTTTCTACTCAACCGCATCGACTAGCTCTGTAATTTGTTCCTGATAGGGTTGATGCAGGTTGTTGATGTGTATCTCCTTTTCTCTCAACAATTGCACTTCCTGCTGCAAGCGGTTCATCTCCGTCGTCATTATCATCCTCTGAAGAGCTGCTAAGCTCTTGATTTCTTCCTTCATTGTTGTTTTGGTATTCTCTATCTGCTTAATACTTTACTGGATTTCTACTTTCTCGGGAGGCTCATCTAGCTCCGACCATGTGTTCGTCGCATCAGTTAGCACCAACAGTGCATCGTCTATGCAATATTTTATCTATGCGGATCTGAGTCGGAAGGCCTCTACTCTGGCTTCTTTGTCTACCTAGGGAGTGCCCGGTGATCTAGCCTCAAGCTCAGCAATCTGCGCTTTGTGTTCTTCCTCCATCTTGGCCACTGTTTCTTCCATCATGACTACTATTTCCTCCAGAGCCTTTGCTCTGTCTGCAACTCGTCTTACCTTCTGCGGGATAGGCAAAGCAAACTCAATATTACATTGGGGTAACTCCAATGCGATGCTCTATAATACTTGAGAGAGATTATGTTCTCTTTATTCATATGTTCTTAATTCGTCTACCTCTTTCTGATAGCTGGTGGCGAGTGCTGTATTTTATTGCTTCAGCTGTGTGTTCTATTTATAAGTCGCGAGCTCTCTACCTCTGAGCTCTGCGCTTAGCTGCTGCTGGATCATCTGTAACTGATCAATGTGGAACTCTGCGAGGTTAACCTCGACAGGTTTCCTAAGCTGTATCGGTACATCCTTCATTGATGCAGGGAATCGGATGCTCCCTGGTGGTATCAAGACTGTATTGAGGAGGTCCACAGGGAAGATTTCCTCGTGAGAAATCGACTGTGTTGAACTTTCTCCGGCGGTCGCCTTTACTGGAAGAACCTGTATCATGGCAGTCTTCTAAGTGATTATCTTTAAGTCCAGAATCTATTTTTCTACCGCGCTCTGTATCTTTTCCTGCGATGTCTGCATCACCTCGAATGAGTCCTTCAATGTGTCATGCATTCTTGTTGCAATGAGTTCATAATCATCCTCTGTCAGTGCAGTCTTCGAAAGTGGCTTTGTGGCTTTGTGCTTTTTCTTCTTCGGTGTCTCTGGTGTATCTTCTTCTCCATCTTTCATCGTCTACGTCTCTAGTGTCCCTTTTTTGCATCCTTCCTCTTTTTTCCTGGTAGTGGTACTTGTGCTGCATCTTGCGTCTCAGTCTCCATTTTGTCTTTTCCTTTGTCCGATGGGTCTATCTGTGCGGTACCTGATGGTAGGGATGTGGTATCTTCTAACGCTTGCTTCCAGTCATCGTCAAAGTCTTTGATGACACCCTCAACATCCTTTGCTGTCATCCTGAAACAACCATTAGCCCAATCGTCCCTTTTGGTCATTTTTGGCCTCAGGTAAATTCTATGGCGGTCCACCATAAAATCAAGCCAATCATCATATGCATCCACGATCTCCTTGCTGATCCATGGTGTTTCTTCAAGGACGTTCCTCAACATCTTATAGTATTCATAGAATACTATTGCATTGACCTTTTTCTTAGCTGTGCTGCTAGTCTCCCATAATTTTGTGTAGCGTGCACCTCTGGGCTCGCCACTCGCTAGCTGTCGAAATTGTGTATGGGGTGGCTCCTTCCACCTAACGAAAGCGCAGAGTATCAGCAACCACAAGAAATGGAATGGGTGGGTTTCCTCATCCTGACCTTGCATTCAATCTTGCTAGAACATATTTAACAAAAATAAAGACCAATTGAACTGTTCCCCCTCTGCAACTTGTATGGCCAGGTTAATTACTGATCCTATGACTTCCTTTGGGCGAACCATGGTTAGCAGTCTGCCTGCAAGCAAAATAGATATAAATCTAAGTGTATTGTCTATTAAGCTTGCAATGTTGTAAGCCCGACCTCCTCTCTGTAGTTTATACTTGGCAACCAGGGTTGGTGATAGCTTGGAATCCTTGGTCTTTCCTATTATATTTGTCTTCGGGTCTTGACCAGTCTTGGACAGGCCAATAATACGGTGTATAAGGTCGATGTTCAAGTCAATATTGTTACCAAGCCAGAGGTAACCCCCATGTACGCATGAAATTAGGATGCGCACCACGGAATTAACCTCTGCGCCTCGTCCAAAATGCGGTATTCTTAATAGATTGAGTAGGCCTGAGTGCTCAAGAATCTGGACATGTTCCATGGGAACATATTCATCTGCACCTATCCTTGGTTTTTTCTGGATCGTAAGATACTGATCCGGGCGGAGCTGAGGATATGTCTTACTATCGCCCAGGTTATAATCGACAAATTTAGCAACAGCGGCATATCCTAATAGATCTCCGTCTTCCTTTACTCGAGAATCAATCTGTGGTATAGGAATTAGAAACTTACCACTCTTGGGAATTTTTACCTCTGGTGCGCCTTCAACTCGTGGCAGGATGTAGTCTGGTGCGTTATGAACTTCTTCCTCCAGCTCTGAACTAGATTCTTCTCTTATGTGAGTTTGGCTCCTCATCCCTAGTCGTTGTCCAGTCTGTGATGAACTTGGCGTGGTCATAGCAGCTGTAAGGCCTCCACACTCGAACCTTTCCACAATCGCTTCTATAGGTTCGTCCTTGGATACAACCCACTCGGTGTTATACTTTGGATTGGAAATGGCTGTAAACTCTAGAAATCACAGCACTCTGTAACGAAATTAGCTCTGGACAGGGGAAACTTAGCAATGCACTCTATAGCTCTCGGCTCTTTGGAACTGTAACCCTCCCGAATGAATAATTTCTGCTTTTATGCAGAAGGCGATAATCCCGGACACAACGGTCATCTAGAATGAACCCGTCGGTCATATTAATTGCTTGGACAAGACCACACCCGTCATCCCGATCCCCAATAAATGCTGAAATCCGATCAATTTTCCTCGAAACGTGTGTGTGCAGGAGCCGGTCTCGTCGAAGATTTTCCAAATCTGGGAAAATTTATTATGCCATGCCAAATCTACGGTAAGCTATACCGGTCATTTCTTCATTAACTGCCTGTCAGAAGGCGACTTGACTGGCCCTCTGTCTCGTTACAAAAACTAGGTAAGTGGCATGGAGAAACATCGCGCTGCTGCGATGCCACACCGCATCACTTTGCTCAAAAACAAACTTAAGTGGTTTTTTTTTTTTTAAACATGAACCGTCCTTATGCGATTCCTAATACTCAGAATACCTGCCGGTGTGGACTAATTCCCAGTGCGATGCCTCCTTTCAACTACACTGGACATTTGCACTGCTGCAACTCTGAGTTAGGGATGAGAGGTGGAGTGGCTGTCACTATAGAGCTTAAGCCTACTGCCATTGATCATCATGGGAAGAAGCTCCCCATTCAGTTTGCTGAGCTGAACGGCTCCTCCCTCTGTAACTTGCTGTATCTGATATGGCCCCAACCAATGCGTCTTGAACTTCCCTTGAAACTTAAGAAATTTACTGTCATAGAGGAGTACTAGGTATCCGATCTGAAGAGTCTTACTCTTAATGTGTCGATCTTGCCAAGCTTTTTCTTGTGCCTTCTACACTTTCTGATGGAATCCGTCGATGAATCTGTCTTCCTCTAAGGCAAGCAATTGTGCTAGCCTTTCCTGCACCATGTTTGTATCAGCCATTCCAGTGATCTGAGCAATTCTTAAACTAGGAAGAATATACTCCATAGGCATAACAGCCTCCTGTCCATACACCAAGCTGAAAGGTGTGTGTCTTGTAAGTTTCTTGTATGTGGTCCTATACGCCCATAATACAGTGTTAACTCTGAGGTCCCAATCATTCCTTTGGCTGTTGCATAAATTAGTAAGAGCAGTTTCTAAAATCTTATTAAATTCCTCCACCGTACCATTAGCTTGCGGGTGGTAGGGAGTGCTCTTATGGTGCTGTATCTGAAATTCTTCTATCAAGGCCTCAATGGTGCGGTTCAAGAAGTGTGTGCCTTGATCGCTCATTAAAATTACTAGGAATCCAAATCGAGTGATGATGTTTTCAAAAATGAATTGTGCGGATGTAGCAGCATCACAGTTTCTTACTACTTTGGCCTCTGCCCACTTGGTGAGGTACTCTGTTCCAGTGATGATATATCTCACACCAGTTCGTTTTCCTAGTGGGTTGATAGGACCAACAAAGTCTATATCCCACTTGTCAAATGCGCGCAATGTAATCTATGGTTGCAGTGGCATTTCATCGCGTCGTGAAGGTTTTCCTACCCTCTGGCAGATATCACAGCATCTGCAAAAGTCCTTAGTGTCTTTGTATAACGTAGGCCACCATAATCCTGCGGTCAGGATTTTCTGTGAAGTCGGCTTTCCTGCGAAATGACCTCCTGCAGTACCTGAATGTGCTTCTCTAATAATAGCCTCTTTTTCATGCGGCATCACGCATCTGTGCAGGACTTCATCTGGACCTAATTTGTATAACTGTCCCACGACCAGGGTGAAGTCTGCTGCTTTAACAACCAACTGCCTCTTTTGATGCTTGGTAAACTCCTCAGGTGCCCATCCTGTGCTGAGAAAGTGAATGATATCAACATAGTACTCATCTGCGATTTGAATAGAAAACAACTGCACATCTGGCAAATTGTCCTCTAGGTTACTTGGCTCTTCTCCTGAGTCTATTCATGATAGATGATCAGGTCTGGCGTTCAATCTTCCTGGTTTGACAATGATTTCAAAATCATACTCCTGAAAGAGGAGTAACCATCTGTAGATTCTTCCCCCTAACACTGGCTTATTGACCAGATACTTCAAAGCGGAATGGTCAGTAAACATCTTGAACGAGGCACCCAACAGGTAGTGCCTAAACTTCTGTAGCGCGTACACCATAGCTAAAGCCTTCTCTTTCTGTGGTGGTGTAGTTCTTTTCTGATGTCGATAGATTTATGTTGGAGTATGCGATAGGATGATCGATACCTCCTTCTCTTGGTTGTGTTAAAACAACCCCTAGTGCGATGCCAGATGCATCCACATGTACATGAAACGGCTTAGTCCAGTCTAGAAATACTAAGATAAATGCTGTAACCATCTTCTCTTTAAGTGTATCTAGACTCTGCTGACATTCCTCATTCCATAGGAATTTTACATCTTTCTTTCACAGTTTTTCCATTGGTGCTATAATCTTGGCGTATCCCTTGTTTTCTGTAGTACCCGGTATGACCAAGTACGGTCCTCAATTGTTTGACTGAGTTGGGTGCTGGAATATTTACAATGATGGCAATCTTTGCGGGATCTACCATCAAGCCTTGCCTGCAAACAATGTGACCCAACAAAATACCAAATTGCGCACAGAATATACATTTTTTCAAGTTCAAAGAAATCTGATACTGCCTACATTTCTCTAACATCAGTCTTAAATCTCCTATGTGCTTGTCAATTAATCCAAATACAGTCCAATCATCAAAATAAACTTCAAGGAATTTATGGATGTATTCTTTAAATACAGCAATTACTACTCTAGAAAAGATAGCAGGTGCATTCTTAAGACCAAAGGGCATTACCGTATACTGGAATGAGCCCCATTCTGTTGCAAACATGGTCTTATGTCGATCTTCTGAGTGCATTCTGATCTGGTGATAGCCTGAAAAGCCATCAGTGAAGGAGTAGACCTCCTCTCCTCCCACATTGTCTAGTACTTCATCAGTGAAAGGTTTCGGGAATGGATCATGAAGCGATGCATCGTTGAGTTTACGCAAGTCGACACAGATCCTGATGTCTCCTTTGGTTTTCTTCTCTTGCATGACCATGGGACTAACCCATTCGCTCTCTTCTACAGGCTCAATGATGCCTGCTACTAGCATATTATCGATCTCGTTCTTAACTTTTTCTTTGTAGCCCGGATTTAATCTATATGGACGTTGCTTGACTGGTCTAGCATCCTCTTTCAATGGTATCCTCATAACTCCCAAGTCTGTGACTATTCCCTTCATCTCTGTGAACTTGGTGGGAAATAGGTCCTGATACTCATGTAGCAAATCTGCAATCTGTCCAACTGTTTCATCAGTCCAATAGTCTCCAATAGAGGAAAACTTTGGTTCTGTGTTTGTGCCAATATTGCTCTTTTTAATCTTGATCGGTTCTGTGATTGCTGGGATCTGTAGCTTTGGTCCATCAACATCACGAGTCCCTTCTGACTCTGGAATGTTGATGTTGCGACGATTGTCATCCTCCTCCTCTAGTTCTGATGCGAAGTTATAACACTCTAGCGCCTCTTCTAACTGGATGGCCCACTCAGGTTGAGTATGTACTGATAGGGTACAATCCTCAAATATCTTAATCTTTATTACATCTAAGGCATGATCAACATTTGGATACTTAGATTCAAAAGCGAAGGTAACTAGAAAGCTGTCTATTAGAAGTGGCCATGTAGTCGTTCCCTTGCACAATTCAGTCTCTGTGTACCAGTTCCGTGGAACTGGGTCCAAAGTGTGAATGAATCGATGAACCCATTCATCCTTGGGAATGTCCGACCAATTCTGTTCATATGTCTGAATATGTGACCTGGGGTCACTTTCTCCTGTGTATCTCTGCTGGACATACTCTCTATAGGTAGAGAATCTGATCGCCATCAATCTCTTAAGATCATCCCATGACGCGATATTCTCTTTATGTGCATACCACCATCTTGCAGGTGTGGCTCGTACTGCAAGGTCCATAGCTGCGATCCTCTGCTCATGAGGAACTTGTTGTTCAAACTGCATGAGAAAGTCCTGGATATCTGTTAGACCATGAAATGATGGAAGCTCGTTGATCTCTGCGCCAATCCATCGCAGTGACTTGGTCATGTACGCACATCTGCGCGCTGAGACTTCGTAAAGTCTTTTTTGCCAGTTCTCTAGACCAACATCCGAATCTGATGCGCATGAGTTGTCGCATCACCAACTAATGTTTCCTTCTACTGTTGGGTTGATGTAGTCGCTCTGGTTCGCAGTCATTTGATAGAGATTATCCATGTTACGTGCCTCTTCCTCTACGTGGATAGGTTCAATGTATCTAGGACCCTGAAGAGGATCTAACGGTACGATGACCCGGATCTGCGCGTCCTCAAAGGTCATTTTTCTTCTCTTTAAGTCGATAACAGCCATGTTACCAATCGCCCAATCAATGCTTAGTAGTGCTGGATATGGTCTATTATCGCCAATGATTTCTATAACTTCAAAGTCCGCAGAGCTGCGAACTCCGTCAATGTCAACTGGCACCTGCGATAATCAACCCAAGGGTGATACCCTCTGTTGATTAGCTAATATGAGATGGATGGGCGATCTGACTAACTTAGGGATACCCACCTGTTCCCATGTCTGCTTAGTCAGAACATTTACCTCTGATCCTAAATCTAGGATCACCTCGTCCATTTTGAATTCTCCAACCTGTGTTGTGAGTCGCATCTCTCTTCATGTTCTTGTATGACCCATAATATTATGAACAGCACGTTGTGCACTGCTCACAGAAGAAGATGGTTGATACTGATCTATGATGCACTGAAGTTCTCCGATAGCTTGCTCATTTCTCATGAGTTTTAAACAGCTGCGCAGGAAGGATTGTACACTTACTGCCAACTCGTCCTCGTCGTAAGCACCCGATGTGGTAGCCTGCGATATCTATTCAGGGCTAGTGTGCCACAAGGTTCTTGCTGTGGTACGCCCCTAGACAGCGGTACCTGCAGTCCTAATTTCATAGGGTCATCAAAGAAAGTCTTAGATTCCTGAAATGTCTATTTATTCTTCTGTAGGTCAAGTGGTGTTGCTTTGTTAGGAGCTTTACGCACCCACTCCTGACCTATGGTCTTTTCAGTATCCTGCGATGTTCCATCGGTGGAAGCATCGCTGCACGTCACAATGTTGACTCTTGGTTCTGGTTCTACCTACTCACCAGCAATAAGCTGGATGTTCTGGTGTACTGCTGGCTTAGGTTCTCTCATCTTAGCTATCAAGGTAGGGCAACCTTCTATAGCGTGATTGTAATATTTGCAATAGTTACATGTGGTGGTAGGGCTCTGACAGTAACTAGCATAATGTCCTACAACTCCGCAGTTGTAACAAGTAACTGGTCCGTTACCATGGCCGAAGCCTCTGAATCCTCCTCGTCCTTTGAATCCTCCTCCATGGCCACCATAAGCCGAATCATGTTGTGGTCCTGCTGCTGAACTCTGTGTTTCCGATTGGACTCTGTACAAGTCTTGCTTTTCTCTGACCATGAGATCATAGGCTCAGCAATCATGTTCATCATGGCCTACTGACTTACAGAAGACGCAGTATAAGTTCTCAGGTGGCTGCACGTACTTCTGAAGTAGAGGGCACTGGTGAGGTAGATGTCCTCTTGTTTTGCATATTTCACACCACATCCCATGGGTTTGTGGAAAGGGGTTAGGAGCCCCGGTTGCTAGATATTCTACAAATATTGCACAATTATCTTTAGTATGGCCTTGTGCTTTACACTTTATGCACCATATGTCTTGCACAACCTCTTTCCCTTTCTTAAGCTCATGTATCTGTATCGTGAGATTGGCCAACTGGTTTTGCAGGTTTGTCATACCTGTACTGGTTTCAGCTAGAGGGGAAGCCTCTAGTTTCATCGCCATCTCCAATGCGTCGTCCTGCGTCTGGAGTTTCTGCTGCATTAATGGTAGTCTGATGTGAGGGAGCAGCGCTGCAATAAACCATTCCTTATGCTTCTCCGGTGCAAACTCAAAGCTGACTTGGTCTATAACGGCTTTAAATTTCTGATCAAAGTCCCACACTGACTCTGTAGGTAACTATTTGATGTCTTTAAGCTCTGTAATGCACTGTGATTCAGACTTAGGTTTCCTGAACTCTTTAATCATGGCGGTCCTAACATGGACAAGTGTTCTGTGTACCGCTGACGTATACTTCATATACCATGTTAAGGCGCGTTCTCTCAGTGTAGTGACCAACTGTACAAGTTTAATATTATCATCAGTGATTGCTTTAATGGTCCACATGGCTTCACATAGAAACCAATGCTGCTCTGGGTCTTCTGCCCTTGTACCCTTAAAGATAGGTAGCTTCATATCATCCCCCATTCTATTTCTGCATGGTGGATGTTGATTTGCTGTGTTACTAACACTCGGTGGTGTAGGTGGAGGTGCTATAGCGGTAGTATGTACTGTCTATGAGCTACTAGATGGAGTTCCTATGGGATTGTTTTGAGTCCCGACCTGTTTCTGTGGGGTATAAGGGTGGTAAGGGATACCCCCTTCTGTTCTGTCTGTATGGTTATGACTCTATTGTCTAGGACTATCTGAATTGTCTTCAAATATGGGAGATCTGAAATCTACTTTGTATTTCTTTCCACTACGTGTACGTCCAATGTCATCAAAATCACTTTCAAACTCTTGTGACATTTCTATCTTTACTTATTCATCTGAAACTAGATCCATTGTTCCTTTTTCATGTAATAACATCTTAATGGACAAGTTTAAAGATTTTAGGTACTTACCGCGATATCCTTTGAAGAAGTACCGCTCAGCCTCGCTGAAGCTTTTTCTCTGGTCGACTGCAAACTCTGTGATGAAGCCTTCTAGCACACTCGCAAGCCAAAAGTCTACTGCTCTCGTAATGGGATTATTAAGGTTCTTCACGGTCTGAATCAGCTGCGGTGTCCAGAAAATGTTTCTTTTCTTCTTGAATATGCTCATATCAGTCAACTTTGATAGCCAATCATAAAGCTCATTTCCAAAGGTCGCAAAAAATATCGCATGCAGGTCTATAAAGATATGTTTTTGTAACCAGTCCTCTGTACTCAGTCTAGGACTCTTGTTCTCGTGTTCAGCAAACTCTTTCTCCGTAGACATAGCCCACTCGTTGAGTTCCTCTCTAGTAGGATGCCAACAGAACATTAGCGCTCAGTTTGTTCAAAACTGGCAATGGAACCATTTGTTGGTCGTTGGGCAGACCTGGGTTTACTATAATTAACCAACAACACCCCTAGCTCACTGGCCCTTTCGGCGACAGACCGCGGAGTGGCCTGAAGTCTCACCCGAAGTGATCCTAATGGGTTGACCAGACTCAGGTGTCTCGGTCAGGTTCTGTCGAATCCTATGTGCTCCTCGCAGCTCTTCTTAGCCTGTGAGATGTCTCTCTTACTGCGATGCGCAGTTTCCTCTTACTCGGGGTGACTCTAATCCTTATCGCATCGCCTCATCCTAGCAACACGTCACTTTTCTCCTTTGCTCGGTTCTTAACCGCGGCGCACCACAACTCCTCTAATGGTGCAATATCGAATCCCTGTGATATCCTACCGTTGTGACTTAGCGTACTAAGCGTACTGGTGTTCAACTTACAGGACTTCAATGCACAAGGCTTTTTTACACTGTGACTCTTAACTGTCTTGAGTGAACTTAGATATACTCTTATGCAAAATACTTAAAGAATCAACTTGCATTTAACCTTTAAATAGGCTGCGAACTGAATAACACATACATATATTTACTGTAAGCAAAGTTCATGTAATGAATGACAGATATAAAAAGCAAATACAATCACACAACGCTCAGATTTTACGTGGTTCACTTCCAGGATAGAAGCTACGTCCACAGAACTGTGTTTCTATATTATAACTTGAGAGAGGTACACAGTTCTGCTGCACCGCATATGCAGCTAGAGATCTTCTGGGTAACTCCGCACACAGCCTGGAGCCCTTCTCTCTTAGATATCTTCTCTATATTTCCTTATTACAATATACTCTTACTCTCTCTCTCTCCCTCTTTGTCAATCCCTGCGGATTGTTACAATACAAAATACAGTGAACTAACAGACTACTGATAGTCTGACTAGCTGGATGGTTTAAAATGCTGAAAATGCCAACCTTTTACACTACAAAATGCATCCCTTTATAGGCGGCCCGAATTTCTCACCATTACAACACTGTGGGCCTGTCCCAATAGTAACCTAAAACCCTAATTAGTGATAGTCGGCATATCTGTACTTGGGGTAGCCGCTTTCCGTCACACCACTGCTCTCTATAGTCTTCCATGCTTCCCAGTGCTGACCATGGGTACTATGCACCGCTTCTCTTTTTATGTCCTTCGTCTTCAATACCTCGGCCTCATTGCTCCTTTTCCTTTATGAGGGTAGCTGAGCCCTCCTATCTTCACCGCTGGCTTCAATGCAGTAGTTGAGCTCTCTCTTCTCGGCCGCTCAGGTACTGTCGTCTCCTTTGACTTTGCTGTTCCAATAGTCACGGTTTCTGGCTCTGCTCTGCAGCTAGAAACATGCTACGGCGTCGTAGCTTCACGTTATCTCTTCGTCTTCACCAAAGCTGTCTATCCACCAAAATGGCAGTTTTTCCTGTAGCGGCGGGACTCTACTCCAACAGTCCCCTAACACTTACTTGTGGCTCGTCCCCGAGCCACTACCAACAGGATTCTCCTACTGGAGCTTTGCCTTGGCTTCCTGCGAAGTGCGCTGAAGCTTTTCCCGAAGTCCTGCGGCTTCGTTCTCCATAGCTGCGACATGCTCCTGTGCCGAGTCAAGCATAGCTTGACTAATACTTTAGTCTTCTACTGCATCAATTTCATTTCTGGTCACAGTGAACTCCCCAACTTTCTGCTCAACCACATCGACTAGCTCTGTAATTTGTTCCTGATAGGGTTGAAGCAGGTCATTGATGTGTATCTCCTTTGCTCTCAACCATTTCACTTCCTGCTGCAAGCGGTTCATCTCCGTCGTCTTTCTCATCCTCTGAAGAGCTGCTAAGCTCTTGATTTCCTCCTTCATTGATGTTGTGGTATTGTCTATCTTCTTAATACTTTGTTGGATTTCTACTTTCTCGGGAGGCTCATCTAGCTCCGACCATGTGTTCGTCGCATCAGTTAGCACCAACAGTGCATCGTCTATGCGAGATTTTATCTGCGTGGAAGTGAGTCAGAAGGCCTTTACTCTGGCTTCTTTTTCTTCCTGGGGGGTGCCCAGTGGTCTAGCCTCAAGCTCAGTAATCTGCGCTTTGTGGTCTTCCTCCATCTTTGCCACTTTTTCTTCCATCCTGACTATTGTTTCCTCCAGAGCCTTTGCTCTATCTGCAACTCGTCTTACCTTCTGTGGGATAGGCAAAGCAAACTCAATATTACATTGGGGTAACTCCAATGCGATGCTCTGTAATACTTGAGAGAGATTATGTTCTCTTTCTTCATATGTTCTTAATTCGTCTGCCTTTTTCTGATAGCTGGTGGCGAGTGCTGTATTCTGTTGCTTCAGCTATGTGTTCTGTTTATAAGTCGCGAGCTCTCTACCTCTGAGCTCTGCGCTTAGCTACTGCGGGATCATCTGTAACTGATCAATGTGGAACTCTGCGAGGTAAACCTCGACAGGTTGCCTAAGCTGTATCGGTACATCCTTCATTGATGCAGGGAATCGGATGCTCCCTGGTGGTATCAAGACTGTATTGAGGCGGTCCGCAGGGAAGATTTCCTCGTGAGAAATTGGCTATGTTGAACTTTCTCCGGAGGTCGCCTTTACTGGTGGACCCTGTATCATGGCAGTCTTCTCAGTGATTATATTTAAGTCCAGAAGTTGTTTTTCTACCGCGCTCTTTATCTTTTCCTGCGATGTCTGCATCGCCTTGAATGAGTCCTTCAATGTGTCATGCATTCTTGTTGCAATGATTTCATAATCATCCTCTGTCAGTGCAGTCTTCGAAAGTGGCTTTGTGGCTTTGTGCTTTTTCTTCTTCGGTGTCTCTAGTATATCTTCTTCTCCATCGTTCGTCGTCTGCGTCTCTGGTGTCCCTTGTTCTGCATCCTTCCTCTTTTGTCCTGGTAGTGGTACTTGTGCTACATCTTGTGTCTCAGTCTCCATTTTTGTCTTTGCCTTTGTCCGATGGGTCTGTCTGTGCGGTACCTGATGGTAGGGATGCGGTATCTTCTAACGCTTGCTTCTAGTCGTCGTCAAAGTATTTGATGACTCCCTCGACATCCTTTGTTGTCATCCTGAACCAACCATTAGCCCAATCGTCCCTTTTGGTCCTCTTTTGCCTCAGGTAAATTCTATGGCGGTCCACCATAAAATCAAGCCGATCATCATATGCGTCCATGATCTCCTTGCTGATCCATGGTGTTTCTTCGAGGACGTTCCTCAACATCTTATAGTATTCATAGAATACTATCGCATTGACATTTTTCTTGCCTGTGCTGCTAGTCTCCCATAAGTTTGTGTAGCACGCACCTCTGGGCTCGCCACTCGCTAGCTGTCGAAATTGTGTATGGGGTGGCTCCTTCCACCCAACGAAAGCGCAAAGTATCAGCAACCATGAGAAATAGAATGGGTGGGTTGCCTCATTCTAAGCTTGCAAACAATCTTGCTGAAACATATTTAAAAAAAACAAAGACCAAATGAACTGTTGTTATAGCGGATTTCACCACTGCAGGTGAATCACACTTGGTATGGCCTTCCCCTGTCCCGCTGCAGACTCTTTAGACCCCATGGACCATATTTTATCCTTTGATGTTACCTTGATCATCCCTAAAACTATATAAAATATGATATACGCGGATTTTTCCTCGATAACCGCGTACATACGCGGGTTTGACTTCTATAACCGCATACATCGGGATGTGTGCATAAGTCCAAATCCTTTCGGATTTTTCCTTGACTTGGATCCGACTCATTCGACTCCTGGCCTTCCATATGCCTTGAGATCGCTCGGATTTGACCCTTCATTACCCCTTGTGAACCTATATAAGGAACCTCTTGGTACATTGAAGGCATATAGAGAGATTGAAGCAACAAAACTATAGTCCATCGTTGCCAGAACTATACTTGAGTCTGCATCCCTTTGTCCCTTTGGAGCACAGTTGTGTTCTTCCCAAGCTTGCCTTTGCTAGTGAGCTTGCTATCGAGAGATGGAGGATTGAGGTGGTGGAGGCCCAAGTGGGGGATTCAGTTTCTCCAATTCGTAGATGTGCCGTCAAAGGTTGTATCTATCTTGTAATCTCTGATTTATATTAATAAGAACTATCTTTCCTTGTCCAATGATGTGTATTTCATTGAATATTGTATCCATTATAATATGTCAAATGCTTTTACATTATTGATTATATATGCTAGAATAGATCTAACACCATGATATATAGTATGCTTGTATTGTTTACTTGTTGTTGAGGAAGTATTATATCAATTCAAGCTGAAGATTGGAAAGCTCAATGGGGATCTACTTCAACCGTCCGGAATAAGGTACGAGGTCTGATCCTTTAGTGTTAGACATTTTATTTCTATTGCATATTGGGAAAGATTGATTTCTGGAGTCAAGTCTATCTATTGTGGTACCCCAAGCCATAGGAATTTCTCTTCGTAACAGAATTGGAAACTCCGCTGGGGAGTTCCTAGTAGTTGCCCTTTGGGGGTGATTTTCTTGGTATTCAATGTATTTGAATTGCTCTTTCTCTCTTGTTTCTATGTCGGTTCTGGGGGCATGTATGCCTGGTAGAGTCTGATTGGAGTGAAGTTGGTCTCAACCTATCTGTTTTCCTTGTTTTATGCACCTTTTCTTCCTGTACACGGGTTTTTGATTTACAGTCGCGTATACACTTGGTTTCCTCTGGGATTTCCGCGTATACACGTGGGTTTACTGCAAACAGTCACGTATACCCTGGATTTTGACCTTATTGTGGAAGTTAATTGGTTGCTGGGTGAATGCTGTTAGTTGCTGAGTCTCCTTTGGCACTGCCTGAGTCTGTTTTGACCTCTGGTTCTGACTGGAAACGTTTTTTTTAGCCTAAATTTTTTTTTAGGAAAGTTCTTGTCATGGCATTTTCGATTTTTTGTTTGAGATTAGTGCATTAGAGTTCTTTTACCTTAGTGCTTTGCTTGAATGTTGTCTATGTGTGCTTGCAAGAGTCTGAGGGTGGTAGAATCATTCTTTTGCTTTTTGCATCTCTTATATTTTCAAAAAATCCAAAAACATTTGCTTATCATAATGCATTTCATTTTGCACTTTGCATTGTACTTGCACTAGATCTAGATTTGCTTTGGAGTACCAGTTAGGACTTCATATAGGAAAATTTGAATTCATCATTTGAAGAAAAATTGTGCATTTCACGTAGTACGCATACCCTATTTACATGGACATAATGCATTTTCATTGGTTGTTACGGTGTGCATTTTACTTCGTGTTGCGTCATAACACCACTAGTTGCACGACCATATCCTATTTTTGAGTAATAAAGCCAACTAAAATCAACGCTAATTAAAATGAATTACACTCTTTTCTTTTCTAGGGTGCACCAACAAGCTTAGGTTTTAGGATCTTGGAATAGTTCATTGTAAGTTAATTCTCCAAGATCACTAAACAACAACATTTAGGTGTCTGTCCAGGGAGTGTGTGAAATCCTTGGTATAACCATTGTTCTCAGGATCCTCCTCTCAAACGGGAGTCAAGCACGAGGAAGTGTGAGCGGTTATTGATTGGGATGACCCCTAGTCGATAACTGTGTAGCATTGGCGATATAGCCAGGATTGTATTTGTATCTGGGGGCTTTTTCGAGAGTTTTGGGCTTTGCTACCCTGCCCATACGGTCAATCCCACCTGTGACTATCCGCCTGAGCTTTGATTATATTGAGGTGACCTTAGTGACCTTACCTAGGATATCGAGGGGGTAGTTATAGAGGTTATTCTGCATGTGTCCCGGCTAGGTTGGGATCGGACAGCACAGTCGCTTTACGCATTGAAGCTGAGGGCCACAATAATTGGTTACGTACCTCCGCTTATGGTGACAAGGGCCTCTCAAGCCTCTCCTAGGCGAGACATACCGGCCACATTCGGGAGAGTCACTTATCCAGCCCTTGTTTGATTGCATTTGGCTTTAGATTTTATTAGTGATTGCTCTGTGCATGCTAGTTGGCCTAGGGTCTACGTACATAGAGAGTCTTTGCTTTTTGTTGAGTCATTGTGGATTTGAGTGCGGTTCCGCACCGTTCTCGTCGGTTAGCAGGACTTCCACCTTCCACTTTTCCTCCTCCTTTGGGAGAGGGACCTAGACAGTCCAGGCGGACTATGTCACACACTGATTCACACACCATGGAGGATCATTCAGAGACTATTCCTGAGCCACCTCCTCCCATTCGTATTGACGATCGGGAACTTACTCCTACATACGATCCTTCACCTGACCTAGTTGAGTTCGGTCCTGTGATTTCCCAGATAGGATATTTGCATGATAGACCTACTCACCCTAGGGCTAATTCCCCGTTGCCACATTACCGGTATGGAATGCCGGAAGATGCCAAGACTCACTTTCCACCCACCAGCTATGGTAGTTATGCTGCAACTGGTTTTTCTATGCACGATTTGACATTTCATGTCGAATCCTATTCCGAGCCTAGCACTATGCCTGGGGGAAATCCCATTCCTTACCTTGCAGAGAGGTTTGGGACTACTAGTCACATTGCACCTTCCATCCCAGTGGTGGAAGCTACATCTCATCTCCCTCCTAGGTCTAGGGTTAGCGATCCGATTAGGATACCAGGTCCGAGACGAGTGACGATAGCCACAAGTACATATCTTATTATGGATATTCCTTCGTCCTCGGTTTCGAGTTCTTCAAATGTACATCCTCCACCTTACCCACGTGGTCCTTCGAGCCAATATATGGCTACGAGTCAGGTCCGTACTACGGTTACTAGGCCAATTGTGTCTCAAGTTTATATACCACCCGTTGCTTCGGGAGGCTATATCCACCCCTCTAGTGGTCAGCTTGTCACATCCGGGGCATATATACCTACTTCAGGTATGTATGTTCCTCCTTATGGAGCTTATCTTCCTACCTACAGAGTGTCCCATGGGACATCGCATGCGATGACCTGTGGACCTTATTATGGTCCGCAGTATGGACAGGTTTCTTCACCTTATGGCGGCAGGTATCAACAACCTTCTTACTCTCCTAATTATGGCTTTGTAGCTCCTACTAGTCAAGGTCCACCTTACTATGGTACTTCCACGTCACCTTACACAGGTCAGACAGGAGGAGGACAATATGGCCAAGGCCATGGTGGTGCTCAAACCTATGTGAACCAGGGAGCGGTCCATCGACCTCATCATGCTAAGCTCCCTTTCCTCGCGATGCTTAACCTTCCTGACTTATCGAGACTTATGAACGATCCCATGGCTCATGACCCAGCTTGGCTGGCTGTCCCTACCAAGCTTCCTTCGGACATACCTAAGTTCGAAGGCAAACCGGGAGAGGATCCAAGCGAACACGTTACCACGTTTCACCTTTGGTGCTCTTCGAATCCGTTACATCAGGACTCAGTCCGCTTGCAACTATTTCAACGCACCCTCATAGGGCCTGCGGCGAAATGGTATATAGAGTTACCAAAGGGAGCCTTTACCTTATTCGATGATCTTGCGATGACTTTTTTTAATCACTTCCAGCTACCAGTGCGCTATGACGTCGGTACTGAACTCTTGTCGACATTTCGGCAAGATAAAGCCACCCATATTTCTGATCATATTCAGGAGTGGCGTAGACGGAAGAGATTAATTAAAGCCTTTATACCGCCGGAGATCCTTCTCAAGTGGTTCCTCAAGTCTTTATTGCCATATGTCGCGAAGGATGTTTCCACATCCGGAGTGCAGAATGAGGAACAAGCAATCTTTAGGGTGCAGGAACTGGACTTGATTTATGCTCAGTTCGGTTTGTTGTATGAGATTATTCCCAATGCTCCTCGTTCTAGTTTCGATCCCAAGGTCAAACCTGGACCACATGCCGATGGCATTGTGGGTTGTGCAGGTGCGAAACCTGCAGATTCGGTTGCAAAACAAATTAGTCAATTGTCGCTCAACCAATCTGCCTCGGGACAAGCTACGGCTTCGTCTCAACCCGCCCAAATGGCGAGTGTACTTTCTATGCAATCCTCGGACCAGAAGGGTAACCAGCAACCCGGATGGAATAAGAAAAAGGGTAAGAATAATAATCGAAAGGGTGGGAATAAGAATGAGAATGCTTCCAATCATGACAAGAACGGTCAGAATGCTAGTGGGGACAAGCAAGCTAAACGTAAGGTTAAGTTCCCTTGCAAGCTATGTAAGGATGATCACCTCACTTACTTGTGCCCTAGAATTGATGAAGCTTCGAGACTCTTAGCACAAGGCCCAGCTGTGCTAACGAACCCTTTACCGCATAACCAGAATATGAACTCGAAGTCCCAGGAGCAATCTAGTGAGAATGATCCACCAGAAGCTAGTGCTCGTGGGTGCATTAACATGGTCCGTGCTGCCAAGGTTGTGACTTGTGTGAAAGACTATGGATCATCACAACCCAGCCCAAGCAAAGAACCCGATCCACCAGGAACTCCTTTGCGCATTGAGAAACCTGCGGACAAACCTAAAGCTGCACCTCGCATTCCTAAGGGGGTACTTAATCGCTAGGGGCATAATCAAAATGCCCAAGCCGCCCAGAATTATTCAGTTGTCGAGGACTTGGGCCATACTCCTTGTGCGATGTCTACATTGGAAGTGCTTCATAGCTGTCCTTCGCAAAGGAAGGCTTTGCTTTCTGCTCTTAGTGTGAACAGTGATGATTCTTCCTCAGTGATCAAATTTGAAACCGCAGGTCATTAGCCTCGCTTTCCCTACTATGTGTCACTTTTGGTACACGTAGAATGTCTTAATATGATTGTCACGCACACTGTGATTGACGAGGGCGCTGCTGCATCTGTGATGTCTTTGTCTTGTTGGAAGGGTCTTGGTTCTCCTGAGTTGTCTAAGTCAGTGACTATGTTAACTGCTTTTGATGGGAGATATTTTAGGCCGCATGGCATCATTCCTTCCCTTAAAGTCTGTTTGGGAGGGAAGACCGTTGCGATAGAGGTTGAGGTGGTTGATGTGCCTCTCGACTACAATCTCTTGCTGGGTTGGAACTGGATGTATAGTATGCAAGCCATTGCTTCTTCCGTGTTTCACGTTGTATGCTTTCCACATAACGGGAAGATTGTAACGATTGATCAGATGGCATTCAAGAATTCCCCTGTTACTGCATCTTCGGGAACTTCGGTTCCCGTCATTGAACACTCTCAGCCGGCAACTGGGAGTGTGGGTGTAGGCATGTATCCATCCCTTATGGGGAGCTTTAGTTGTCCTGCGTCGGTCCTCATGATAGGATCTAGTTTCGATAAGGCTTCGTCTTCTACGACCTCAGTGTATTTTCGCATGACTCATATGGGAGACCCTTGGATTCTCCCTACACTGAGTATTTCGAGTGAGCCTGTCAAGACCAACGTGCCGCTTCCTGCAACCATGATAGCTTATCCAGCCAATCTTATGGATGTTGCGGAGCCTTGTTCTTCCTCTTCGCGGACAGAGGAGGAGGATCCCTATGTGCTGCCTGCATGGGCAGTACAGTATTCTCATGCCCACGACTGCCTGGATACGATTTTCCCTTCCGATGAAGCCATTATCGAGGCTATGTCGGGTGTTGAGCCGCCATGGGAGGAACTTCATCATAGATCATATTTCCTTCCACCTCTTGACCGTTTGGAGCATGAGGATTATAGGGAGATTCTTATTCAGAGAGTTGGTAGTCCCATGATTCCATTAAGCTCTCCTGGTCAGATGGCTGATGAGAACATGGCAAACATATCTTCCACGATTTCTATCAACATCTCTCAAAATCTTGGCACCATTGAGAATGTCTATATTGGGGCAGATTGTTCCCAAGCTGAGATTCTTGAATATATCGAGCTATTCAAGGAATTCTGTGATATTTTTGCTTGGTCTTATGATGAGATGCCAGGTATTGACCCTCGGATTGTTGAGCATGAGATTAAGACTTACCCCAACGCTAAGCATGTTCGACAACGTTTACGCGCCGTGAATCCTAGGAAAGCACCCGCCATTAAGGCAGAGATAGAGAAGCTGTTGAAATCTGGTTTCATCTATCTCGTTCCCTTGATGGAGTGAGTTTCAAATCCCGTTTCGGTGGATAAGAAGCAGGGAGTGATCCAAATATGCACTGATTTCCGTGATTTAAATCGTTCCTGTCCTAAGGATAACTTCCCCACACCGTTTATAGATTAGATTTTGGATGAGTGTGCGGGTAGCGAGGTGTTTTCCTTTATGGATGGCTTTTTCAGGTATAATCAAATCCATATTAAACCTGAGGACCAACACAAGACTGCATTTATTTGTCCTTGGGGAATGTTTGCATATCGAAAAATTCCTTTTGGCCTTAAAAACGCCGGAGCTACATTTCAGTGGGCAATGACCTTGATTTTCCATGATCTCAAGTCTATTATTGAAGTATTTTTGGATGACCTCACTACTCATTCTCATATGAGAATGCGTCATTCATATCACTTGAGATTGGTATTCGAAAGATGCCGGCACTATTCGATTCGATCAAATCCTCATAAGTGCATATTTTGTGTAAAGTTAGGTCGTTTATTAGGATTTATCGTTTCTAAGGAGGGCATAATAGTTGATCCCTTAAAGGTTGAGGAAATACTTCAGTTGTCTCCCCCGAAGAATATTCGTCATCTTTAGTGTTTGCAAGGTATGGCAAAATTCTTGCGAAGATTTGTGGTCAATTTTTCCAATTTGACTAGAGGCTTCATGCGTCTCTTGAAGAAGGATACTCCCTTTGAATGGGATGAGCGAGCCCAGGAGTCCTTCGATGCTCTTAAGCGAGCCCTAGCATCGGCCCCGGTGATTAGTCCTCCGGATTATAGTCGTGATTTCCTATTATATGTGGCCACGTCTTTAGAGATGATTGGTATGGTATTGGTTCAGGAGGATGAGGAGCTTCAGGAGCATGTCATATATTATCTGAGCTGAAACCTTATTGACGCAGAGATTCGTTATTCTCATGTCGAGAAGCTTGCTTTAGCAACCGTACATGCGGTTAAGCGTTTGACACATTATATACTCCTTCGCCAGACCTTGGTTGTGGCCCATGTCAATCCATTTCAGTTCGTCCTCACACGAAGGATGACTGGGGGAAAGTATAATAAATGGATTGTCATCCTGCAAGAATTCGATCTCGAATTTGTTTCGGTAAAGTCGAAGAAATCGTTGATTTTTGCAGAGCTTATATCGCATTTTCCGAGCGAGGATGAGGAGTCGGTTTGTGAAGATACATTTGTTGACGAACACATCTTCTTAATCGCAATGTCTGACCCATGGTATGGAGATATCATAGTATATCTGCAAACACAGAGTACCCCTACTCACCTCTCGCGAGATGAACGACGACGATTACGTCATGCCTCTAAGAACTACCTTATAGTGGACAATACTTTGTACCGCCATGGGGTAGATTCCATTTTACGACGTTGTTTAACTCATGAGGAGGCTGAGGTTGTGCTGAATGATTGCCACGGAGGGGCGTGTGGTGGTCATTTATCTGGGCATTCTACAGCTCAAAATATTTTGAGAGCGGGCTATTTCTAGCCATCGATCTTTAAAGATTGTGTTGATGCAGTCAAGAGGTGCCACCCTTGCCAGGTGTTTGCATGAAATATGCACTCGAAGCCTACCCCGTTACATCCCATTATCACCGCTGGTCCCTTCACCAAGTGGGGGCTCGATTTTATGGATTGCAGCCCAGCTTTACCTGGGGGGCACCATCATATTATAGTGGCTGTAGATTATTTCACGAAATGGGCTGAGGCAATGCTTACAATAAAATCCGACGGTGAGACAGCCGCTCATTTCGTATTCAACCAAATCATTACTCAATTTGGGATTCTGAAAGAGCTTGTCACTGACCATGGCTCGCACTTTCAGAACCGTATGATGGAAGAGTTGGCATCCAAGTTAGGGTATAAGCAATAGCACTCCTCTTCTTACTACCCCCAAGCGAATGGACAGGTTGAAGCAGTGAATAAATCACTTAAGTCCATTCTCCAACAAACCATCGCACAGAGCAAGATGAATTGGCATATTATGTTGTACCCTACTTTGTGGGCATATCAAATCGCGGTTAAGACTGCCACTGGTTTTTCTCCATATCAGCTTGTGCATGGAGTGGAGTCGATATTGCCAGTTGAATGTGAGATTCCTTCGTTGAAGCTAGCTGTGGAACTCTTACCAGACACTTCACCTTTGGAGGAGCGTTTGGTCCACCTCGAGCAACTTGATGAGCAGCGTCGAGATGCCTTGGTGGCTCTAGAGGTTAATAAGGGTCGCGTTAAGGTCCAATATGACAAGTCTATCCATCCAAGAGTGTTTAGTGAAGGATACTTGGTCCTTTTGTGGGATCAATCGAAATAACCCTTGGGGGCAGGGCAGTTTAATCCTATGTGGCATGGTCCTTACGTGGTCAAGCATGTCTTAGAGAAGGGTGTTAATGAGTTAGTCGATTATGAAGGCACAGCTTTGGCGGAGCCTAGAAATGGGCTCTATCTTAAAAAATACTATGCATGATCTTTAGCCAAGGCTACTTGTTGTATACTATTGTACAGCTTTGCATAGTTAGGTCTTTTTTATCGTGATCGGGTTTGTGATTAGTTTTCATTTCTTGTGGTAGATGTCAATGGAATCTTCCACCTACATAGGATTCATGGATGGTGCAAGCCATCACACCCAACACTCAGCCTCTACTGCTTGGGTGATTTATACTCCTATGGGTCAGGTACTGTCTTCAGGAGGTGTATGTCTATGGCCATCTTCCAACAATGTTGTTGAATATAGTGCCGTTATCGAGCTTCTACGCGATGCCATTTCACATGGTGTTCTATCTCTTGAGGTACGTCTTGATTCGAAGTTAGTAGTGTCACAGCTCAATGGTTTGTACCATGTTAGAGATCCGACGTTATTGAGAAGATTCTTACGTGTGAGATTGTTAGAACGACAATTTGACAGTATTACATATATACACATTCCAAGAAATGATAATCAAGTTGCTGACTCATATGCTAACTACGTGTTAGATTGGAATTTGTTTCATTCATAATATATTAATCACAAACATTTTTACACATGTAAATAAATAAACCGATCACCATAAAAAATTTATATATATCAAAAATGTGGTAATACATAGTGTCATATACAAAAGTGGAGCTTTCAAAGCTTCCATCACATAATACACGGTCGTACAAAACATATATACTCCCAGGTGTCTAATCCTATGGAGGGGGAGGGTTGTGATCATAATACGTCACTACGAATCTAGCTAGCCGTCGGAATAAACGCACCCATGCGCATGGCACACCCACCACCTGTCTCTGCATGGCCTCAGGAAAGTCCTCGACTTGCACCATGGGAACCCTGTGAGTCAGTCGCACGAAGTTGGTATGAATACCCTGTAGCGTTCGCTCCGCATCCGCACCTGTGATGTCATCCCCTCTTCCCCTCTATCTATGACGTGGGAAGCCCTCTGGTCGTCATGGTCCTACATCTGCACATGAATGGTAGATGTCACTATGTGTTTTCACGCAAAAACATGTCTTTTTGATTCCACATAATCAAGAAAACACAAAAAAATGAAATAACTCAAAAAATTTAAAAAGAGTGAGAGTCGAGATTCGGTACCTATCTCTCCGTATGCCGATCCTGGTGGCAATGGCATGTCCGAGTCCCCTCGAAAATATATCCCTCCATAGGGGTAGTCATCTATGGCAACAATATGTCGTCGCCACCATGGAAAGAATTCAGCTGGATAGGGGTTGGCCACCCTACCACCCCCCAGTCTGCGCATAGCATCTGCCCAATGTTGTTGGGCCTGATCTCGAACCCCGTGGAGAGGAACGTCCACTCTAGGGCTCAGTCCTAGAACACGCTCGAAGAAAAACGTGCTCAATATGCTGCTGAACCCAAAGTTCTGTATCCTACCTGCCTTACACTCACTGAGCTGGTGTTTCATGTTGCTCAGTAGTGTAGTACTCCAGTCATATATGGTCGGTCTCATACACTCCACCGCATAGTACATCAGTGGCCGCGAGGCCTGATGGAGTGAGGCTAAGCCTGCTATCCTGCCCAATGTCAGTAGTATGGCCTTTAGGCCCAGCACCTGTATAACATTGGTAGGGACTTGACTCCCCACCTTCTCAGTATCTGGGTAGCAGTACATAGCTATGTACTCATCGATAGTAAGCCCACCGCCTGGCCCACCTCGGGAACGAAGGTTCACTACCTCCCCTCATCTAGATAGACCTGTGATGAAGTATATGTCTTCCACCTCTATAGTGAGAGAAATCCCATCTATCCTGAAGGACTCTGAGTCTGGATCCCAATAGTTTACCAGCATCTCTAGCAGTCTTGGTTTGGCCCTCAAGCCACCAAGGCACCAAAACTTGTAGAGTCCGCATCTTCTTAGAGCTTCTTGAGCCATTACGTTAGCCCTTACAGCTTCCTCTACTTCACCATGCTCACGCTCTCTCCATTCTAGCACCATCCTGCATGAGAAATTAACCAATTGTCCATTAGATTCTTGTAAATCCACTTGCGCGGTGTCATACGCGACTGTTTTACAAACAGCCACGTATGTACGCGGTTTCTAGCTCCTTTTCTGCGTATAGCCAGCCCTATACGCGGAAAAAGCTTTGATACCCGCATGGGCCCCAGCGCTCATGTAGAATTGGCCTGAACTACCTCATTTTTCCATGAAAATTAACAAAAATTATATTGAAATGCATGAGGAGAGCATGAGTAACTACCTGGAAGAAACGGTTGTGAATTCCGCCGGCTAGATCTCCTAGAATTTGCAGTTGAATATCAGAGCTCCAATGGGTAAAAGTTTCAAATGATTTATATTTTTTACTATTTATAGAAAAAATTTCAAATATTTGAAAATTTTTACCCCCTTTCCTATAGTTTTGACAGTTTCTAACCATTTTTGGACCGTTTCTGACATAATTTGTGATGTAGAAGACCGTTTTCAGTGTCGTTTCAGCCTTTGGATTGACCCGTTCGTACGGATATCAGGTATAATGTCTATACTGGCATATAGGTTAGGTTCACCACCGTTTGCATTTTGCATGACCTTATGACCATGTCACCATGACCTTAGGTACGAACCCACTCTATTATGGCACAGAACCTTCTTGTTGCTATAGAAGTGGCATGATGTGAGTGGTAGAGCTTCACCTTACATGGGTACCCTAGTTAGCTCCTTATTTGCATTAGGTGCCCATGCCGACATTTTCTCCTTTAGGGTGTGGGAGTCCATTGTATAGTATTGCCATGACATTTAGCAAGAACCTCATACTCCTCTTGATCTTATGCTGGCCTGTTTCCCCCGGACTCCCCTTATGTCAAGTTGTGAATGCATTAGAATGAGCTTTTCCTGCCTTATTGAGCTTTATGCCGGCTCCTCTGACATTGAGTTTCAGCCATATAGCCTGATCTTGTCTCATGTCTAGTCATGCAGAGCCATTTTTATATCCTTCGCAGCTTGATTCCCTTTTTACCGGGAGGGATTTTCCCTCGAGTGTCGATATCCTACACATGTATCCTTGCATTGAGCATAGGTATGTTCCACTGCTTGGAACTAGTTTGTTTTCCCTCATGACACTCGTCTCCTCCTATTTTGTAACTATAAAGCTAGTTTATTCTTTTTTCAAGCTTTTCAAATAACTGAAAAAGTCCAAAAAAATCAAAAAACCAAAAAGTCGGACAAGGAAAGATGTTATCTTTGGTAGCTGTCGAGTCATGTTGCCTTCGAACATAGCATTGTATATCACATCCATTGGTTGGGTTATAGTTTGACTTAGGAGCTGTACTCATTTATCTAAGTTTATCTCCACTGACTGGTTAAGCTTCCAGTCCCTATGGAGCCTCTGTTGATGCCTCCTGTGTCACAGAGATGTCCCAGTTTGTATATCGAGTCTATGCTGCCTTCATTCAGTCACCATATGCTGTTATGCTCTTGTGCGAAGGAAGTTGAAACTTGTGTCGGCCATTCCTCAGTTATCTTGACTTTGCATGTCGGCCATCCCCGGTACAGTTACTGGTCCGTGCACTTTATGATCGAGTCCTTCCACATTAGACAGCTTTGCTGAGTACCTCGTGTTGGATGAAGGGGGGGTGCCTTAATGCCCTCCTTCCAGCAGATTTCATCCCATCGACTTTAGATCATTTATTCTAGGATTGGAATCTAGAGTCATTTTGAGTGCCTTGAGACTTGCAGTCATCAGTGGCAGGTTCTCTTGCCATCGACAGTTTCTTGGGAATACATCAATGTCCCTTGATCATGGATTCTCTCAAGTGTTCGACCTCAACACATCTATTCACACTTGTTAGTTTGCACTCTAGTACCTTGATTCCCATTATCATTATCAGTGGGTAATCTTGCGTTTGCTAACGGTAGACATCAATGACCGGTAATCAGACGATGGACTACTATGTTCGACCTCGACACCTCTATTCGCATAGTAGGACATGTACTCGTAGCGGTTTG
>LPNX010049327.1:138362-243362 GCA_001517045.1 Pseudotsuga menziesii | reverse complement strand
CAACGATGGTGATAATGATGTTCATGATGTTTATGGTGATGATGATGATCATGTTGATGATGATGTTCATGATGTTGATGGTGATGATGATGATGATGATGATGATGAAGATGACGATGGTGATGGTGATGATGATGATGAGGATGAAGAAGATGATGATGGTGATGTTGATGAGGATAATGATGATGACGATGATGATCATGATGATGAAGATGAACATGATGATCATGATGATGAAGATGAAGATGATGATGAAGATGAGCATTATGATGATAATGATGAACGCTATTTTTCTTTTACAGGGAATTTTCTAGAGAAAGGGAAGACCACAACATAGGATATTGGTTTTTTGATTCAGAGTTTTTGTTGACTTTTTGTTGTTATGTTTTCCCATCTACTGCCATTTTAATTTTTTCATTTGAACTTTAGACCATATTTCATATCTATGTGTTTATAGATATTATATAGTTATTCTGGACATGAGCAATTTAATCTTTGATTACTTACATAGCATACTTTTGCACATGATAAATGGCTATCATAGTTTTGCTTTTACAAATCGCATGCGCGATTTGTTTGTATATAACGCGCACGCGTTTTGATTTAATTAAATCGTGCTCGCGTAGTTGTTAAATTCAAAAATTTATTCCCTCCAAAGGATAAGGCCGAGCCTCCACCCATGCTTGCATGGAATTCCTATGCCTATGTGTCTTCTTTGTACTTTGCTTTGGATTCAACATGCCTGTGCCTTGGAGTATGATAAACCATGGCAAATTCAACATTATATCCAAATTTACAATATGCTCGTGTTTAGCGGTTCGTCTGATTATGCTGCACACCTCCATTTTTTATGAGATTTTAGAAACAGATTTGGTTTTTTTTGCATATTCTAAATATGTAAATTTTAACAAGAATACATAATTTTTTGTATTTTTTTCTTATTTATCTTTTGTCATCACTCCTCAACTCAAAAAAAACACTGGTAGTGTTTCGTCGATATCTCTTTCATTTCTCAGCCATTTAAAAAACAAATTGTATGGTGCACTAAAGAAAACCAACCTCTACATGCTATAAAAAACCCATTTCCAAATAATTGCATTAAGACATTCAAATGCTGCACCCACAATTGACATACCATTTTCAAGGTTTGATCTCTTAGATAATTAAAAAAAAAATTAAAAAAATTATTTTTATTATTGGAAAAATAGTCATGCACTAGTCCTATATGTTCTCTATATGTATACCGGTTTTCATAAGTTTATTCCATCATTTAGACACTCACACGCTGCACCCACAAAAACATATACCTTATAATTTGTCCAAAAAATAAAAAGTGCCCGATAAAATTGATCTAACTTTAGATAGTTAAAAGCATTTTCAATAGAAAAAAAAATATATTTGGAAACGTCATTCAATTTCCTACATTTCTTGTTTTTTACTGATCGCAAGATTCATTGTGTAAGTGTCTCAAAATATGCGTCCAAGTTGATCGATGCTTGTTTTTTCAGTTTTGTATTGCATCTAACGCACCAAAAGAGACCCTTAACTTCTTGGACACACCCTATATTCAATAAAGCACTTCGCTTATGTATTGTTTTAGTCTTCTTGAATCCCCATGAGCACTAGTCCCTAAAGCATTGATTTTTTTCTATAACTAGCTTGGTTATGCGAGTCAAAAGGGAGTATGGCTGCTCATTTTGTTATTACTAGAATATTATTAGCGAAGCGTAGTACTTTATTCCTTCTTATCAATTCCCAAGGAGCCACTTACCATTTTATGTTTTTCCCCTGGTAGATTCAATTGTCCTTCGATTAAGATGCATCCAAGTCGTTAATCTCCTAAATTTACTGCTTAGGCAATTAATATATATGCGCATCTTGTTTTTTGGTGGGGCCTTGGCCTTGAGCTCGTCACCACGAATACAATGTTCAATGACAGTTTACCAAATATTTATAGTACACAAGAGAGACATCACACCTACAGTGACCTTGCATTCTTGCTTTATGCAGTAGATATGGAAGTCCACAGTGACCAACGTTTTGGTAGATTTGGACGTGCTCCCTCGAAAATTGTGGTCCGTCTTTTAATCTGGATTTTGATGTTTCCTGTAAATAGCGTTCACCCATCCTTATTCCAGTCTAGAAGTACATGCCCAGATGAGATTTATGGATACAACAGAGGTTACAAATTTTCTTCGACCATGTTTTGTGTCGAGCCTTAGGGTTTTCTAAACAATAGCTTGATTGGTGCAATTTCAAGGTTGAACTCACTCCTGCTCTTTAGATTAAAAGGTGCTATGTATTTAGCATCATGGCCACTCGTATTTTATGGGACTGCTTTGCTAATACTATGTAAAAGTCATATCTGTTTTGGTTGACGTAATATCGTTCAATGCCTGAGTGGTGGTAATCACGATTCTCACAACTTGACTTTCATCTTTTTACTCTTCCTAAGAGTTAGGTGAGTGAAATTTTAGGAGAAGAAGCCCCTCTTTTCTATTTCAATATTATACAAAACAATCTCAATGCATATATGGAAGATGTTTCATTTAGTACAAGTTAGTTTGGAACTCAATATACTTTAGTGAAACGCTTGAGTAGAGAGCATGATGACCTATATGTTGTTAAGGGTTTAATGATTGAGTTCTATACTAAGTACAAAGGTTGTGTATCTCTTTCCCCATGAAAAGAAGGCCGAGCTATAAGGCTGGTCCGTGATATAAAATATTTTCTATGATAGAGAGATTGAGGAGACAAATTGCAGCTAGCTACTACGGATCTGTGATCTTCTTGGAAAAATGAACTAATAAAAGATTCGCAAATGTTGGTGGATGTAGCCCTTGAACAGGGTGAACCACTTATAGTGTTGTTAATTGATGATGTGTTTATGTTTTCTCTGATATTGAGATGCATATAATTATTTCTATTTTGTAAAACTAAATTGCTGCTGAATTAATGAATAAGCTGGTTTTTCTTGAGGTATAACTCACATAACCTTTATTATTGATAAAAACATGGAAAAGGGTTCAGATGTCCAGTTAAATAATTATATCCAGATTTGAAATGGAAGTAATCAGTATTGCGCGAAAATCTTTCTACCCTAATGTTGATTGGTTAAATGATGTTATGTGATTATATAGGAGATTGATTGGTTAAATGATGTTATGTGATTATATAGGAGATTAAGAGAGTTGTTTCTTTCGGTTAGAGAAAAATAAGAAGAAAAAGATTACTCCTTTCTTCCCATTTTTTACATACTAAATTTTGGGGATGTCACATATAATCTCTTTGACGTATACCGGCCATATCGAATAATGGTTTCTTTCTTCAATAACGAATTTAGACTAAGAAAAAGAATCAAATTAGAATAATAAAAGATCATTGCGTGCTCTTACTCAGGCACCTCTATAACTAGTCCAACATGCGGCTAGGGTAGACTTTCAAGGACAATAGATGGCCAACTCTGTTTAAGGAACACTTCAACATTCAGACGAAAAGAAGACTGCGATTTGGAGGGCGCACGTCGAGGTTCTACCAAATGTTGGTCACTACGGACATTCCAGATCTACAGCATGAAGCAAGAAGGGTATCATCCTATCTGTCTGCATAAATATTAGGGTAATTGTAAAGTAAAAATATCTATACCTTTAAAGGTATTACCACCAAGGAGACGTGCTTGGGTTTTCAAGACGATAACATGTCCTCCTTAGACATACAGGTTATAAGCCTAAGGTAATAAAAAAAAATACTGAGCAAGCAACCTCACTACGATTCAGAAGTAGAAAGAACTACAGGTCATAGATGAGCATGAACTATGGGACAAAGTCCCAGTCTGTGAAGTAACCTTGCGTTCTTTATTTTAAGAGAAGAATAAATCGCTCAAAGGAGAGATAATCTTCGAGCTTAAGGGGATTATGGGATTAAAATTTAGTGGATTTATGAGGATAGGTTCGACCCTTCAAATGAGTCATGGTCACCTATTCAACCCTATAAATCTTATTGACGTCCAAAAGATGCAATAAACTAAGAACTACAATCGCATAGGTTGAATAATGCTCTTAAATTGGATCTCTATTTCATTCAGCATAGGTGTTAGTCTAGATTTAAGAACAAAGCGTTGTCAACATAAAAATATTATCTTAAACTTGGGCGCGCCATTCCTCCGGCAAATAAATCAGACCAGTTAATGGATCCAATGCACAAATCGTTCTTTATCCAAGACACAGAGATCGCTTCCTCATCACCACGCATGGCTGGATCTTCAACTTGGACGCGCCATACCTCGGGCAAATAAATCAGCCCTGTTAATGGATCCAACGCAGAAATCGTCTCTTTCAACAACAAACATATATTCATCCAAAACAAAAGGCAAATATCCTATTAAAAAGCATAGGGATCCTCTCTGAAAACGCAGAGATTCTCTCTTTAAATAACGAAAATCTCTTCCTCCAAAACAAAACGCAGAGATATTTATAAGGCACGGAGTTCATCTCTCCTCGAAAACGCCGGGATCGTCCAAACAGAGACGCAGAGATCATCTTCATCAGAACGCAGAGATCCTTTGTCTCCCCTCTCCACTTTCAACACCGAAAATAATATCCTGGCAAATCCCTAACGACTCCATAATAAACGTGTCTCAATAGTTAATATCAATGAAGGGAATCAAATACACCTCCATAATTAATCATTATCAAGCATGTAAGCGTTCCATAATCATCGACTATTACGCAAGATAATTCAATACTCAAAAAACCAATATTGGTATTCTTTCTCTCTATATAAGATATATATATTTGTAATTGTGTTAGCTATATAGTCTCCAATATATACATATAATTTATTTTGCTATATAATGCTCCGCTATTATATATAATGTTCTATATATAATATAAATGTAATTTTTTTCACTATAACATGGTCTACTAATGTATATGAGATTCTGTTCACTATATAATGCTCCACTATTATATATGAAATTTATTTCACTATATATGCTCTACTATTATATATAATGCTCTTATATATAATATACATGTCTTCTTCTTTGACCTATGATTAATGTGAGGTGGGAGCAACCTTATTGTGGTGAAGGTTTTTATTTATCACAAACATTTTTATGATTTATTTGTATTTTACATGTTGTAGTTACCTTTAGGTTATCAAAATGTGTTTTATGCTGCAATTTCCTCATGTTGGAGCCGTAGGCTTGAGTGTTCGGAATAAATGATTTATCTAAATTAAAAGGCTAAATTTACCAATTAAGCACATGAGAAATTGACTAATGTCTAAATAGTTGACTTATGTTCGAAGGTGAGGATGGTGGAGGGTTTCCTCATCAACACTGCCATGATAATAGTTACTTTTACTCGACCTCCAATGTTTCCCTCATTGTTTACCCTTCCCCTAGTGGATTAGTTGCGAGTCGTTTTTAAATTGCGCAAAAGTTTTTTCGTTCTCCTAAATCTACAAATTTAGGGAATTAATGACCTAACTTACTAGGTTTTACTGATGGGGCCTTGGCTTTGAGATCCTCACTAGAAAACAAACACAACCACCATTAAACAATTACAAAATAAATGTTGTTCTATAAAACAAAATGCGCATCTCAATGGGTGTATGGGAAAAAGATGGTGCTCTTTAAAAAAAATTCATCCGAAAGGGTGTATGCTAAATTTTGATCTACATTTTGTCATTTTTGTAATGGCTTTATTGATGGTTTCCAACCATTAAATCTATAAGGAAAAATATTTGTACACCAATGTCACGTAGTGGATTTCTACAAATTTGTTTGTAGAAAAGGGGTGCTCAAGCCTGGGCCTTGGAGATAACTGAAATTTAATAAATTGAGGGTTCATAATACGTGTACATCTGAAATTTAAAAAAAAAGATAATTACAATTTGGAGATGGGTCGGATCAATTGAACCATGTACAATGCCTCCTAAACAACCACGCGAGGAACCTTAAACAACCCATGGTAAATTGCACTCAAGGAGATTTGTTAATTCATTTTAGCAAATTTCAATTAAAAAAAAAATACTACTAAAGAAATTTATAAAATTTCAAAAAATATATTATTTCAAACACTAATGAATACCTTCATTTTCCAAGATATTGTTTCATGTGAATTGTACCATCCATCGGTATATCATAATGAAACAAAATTAAGATATGCTCAAATTCGGAATTCATTATTATACTTTAAAAATTTTAAAAAGATTAGAGTTATACTATTATTAAATAAATAAATCCTTATTTACACGGTGTGCTACATATTAGGTCATAAAATCCTTGTTTTTTGTTTTGTTTCCAAAACCTTTAAATTATCCTATTTCTCTTGATTACGAGCATTGAAATAATTAAAAAACCATTAAAATGTAAATTTGAACACCTACAATCTTAATAGTTTGATCCACCTATATCTTAATTTGCATTTCAAATTATCTTTTATCCCTCATTGAGTCATATACCTAGACAATTTGCTTGTTGTAATAATTACATTATTGTTATGGACATTGAGTCCATATCGACCACAGACTCATCAAACTATGAAGTTCAACACACTTAATATTAAGAGAGAAAGAGAGCGAGAGAGAGAGAGAGAGAGAGATGAGTGAGTGCATCGATATAAATATTGCATGGAAATCTAAAAGACCAAACCTTTTTATGTGAACGAATAATTTGAAACGAAAATAAGCACAAGCAACCTTTGAAACTTGAAGCTAAAAAAAGTGATGACAAATAAAAAATTTGCCAAGATTAGAAAGAGATGTTGAATAACAACTGAGTTAAGGAAGATTTTAACATCTTATTTTTTTGAAAGTTAATACCAGGATATAGAGATCACCTATAAATCCCATCCTTAACCCACAGTATACCCTTCCAACATCTTGATATGTGTTGAAGCCAATTGCGTTTGAGATCACACACGATGCAATTATTTTGACATTTAATTTAGTATATATTGCAATGAGCACAAGGAGGTGTCAATCACTCTTCCACAAATCGCAACAACACCTGTATATTTGGAGGAAGTCTACGAGTTAGAATGAGAAACATCATTAGTTAAGTTAGAAATTCCCTACGCGACTTGATGAGGAGAACGACCCATCCCCAAAATATAATTATTGACTCAGTTTTAAAATTAAAATGTTGAATGCCAACCTCAGCATCTCTATGAGGAGAGTGACTCATGCCAATTGTAATTGTTGACTATGTTTTAAAATGAAGGTCTAACTCAAATATATAACTCTCTAGCCAATTTTAAGCATTATATTTATAAAGTTATTTTATTCTCCACCTATAAACCAATAATAATATATAAAAAAGCAATTTGTAATGTCTCCTCACGATCCCCATCCATAAATGCAAAACTTAATAAAACAGATGAGTGACAACTCGGGAATTGAAAGAATAATAACGATTTCCTTAAGACCTAAGTGAGTAGGTGTCCTCTTAAGTTAAAGTAAACTATTTTACATTGAGTCTTTATGGATAATTCTTAACTAATACCTAATTGAGGGATATAGTGCAAAGGAGTTCTCCCTGTAACTTATACCAAGAAAATTAAGCTTGCTCTTGAAAAGATTTTTATTATGGTCATGATATGTTATAAAAGTAATCCACATGAATATCTAAGAAAGTATTTACTTTTCGGAGGTAACTTACTTTTAGGAGTATAGCTACAAACTATACTTTAGATACATGAATACATGCACAAATTCCAATATAAGAATTACCATTTGAAACATACAAAGGTGCACATATATATATGTATTTATATTGATCCATTAATCCTATGATAAGGAAATCATTTAGTAATTAGAGATAAGGGTATATTAGAACAACTTTAAATATGTTTGCACATAAAGAACTACCAAGATATATATATGGTATTGGGAGATAAATGTTAATGATAGTCAAGAACTCAAGTCATTTATTTTTGAAAAGATTTAATGGAAAAAATAAAAGAAAAGGAAACAGTATGATAATTGGAGGCTTTTTGTCTTTTAATAAGGATATCAAAACTTTTGGTTAGTACTAATTGAGTCTCTACGTGATAATTGGCATGGGGTGTGAGCCTGTTTTGGAAAATGCGGGTATCACCGCATGGATGTTGGCATGCATTACGAAAATAGAAATAGAAACAGAATTAAAAACAATGAAATGGGCCGAGTTTTATGGGGACCTTGAAAGGAAAACCTGTCGAAAAAATCCTTTCCTTTTGTTCGAGTGATTTTTCCTATATAAATGGGGCAAGATGCCGAGGGAGGCATGCATTCTAGTTTTGGATTCTGCTCCATAAAATTGAAGGGAAATCTACTGCAAAACGCATTGGTGCTTGCGCTGAGTATGAGTTTTTCTTTATATAAAACGTTGTGTGTATCGATTTGAGGTTGGCATGAGATTTGTTTTATATAAAACGCCGTGTGTGAATCGATCTGGTTCTTGCTTTGAACATTATCCTTGATGGATTATCCATTTCCTACAATTGATGATGGAGTATTGGTTTTTTTTTCTAAACGTTGGCTTATCTATGCTACTAGTTGATATGTGATCCATGTGTGAGTATTTGTTTTTTTTCTAAACTATGGCTTATGTATGCTACAAGTCGATCTAGGATTCCTGTGTGAGTATTTGTTTTTTTTCTAAACCATGGCTTATCTATGGCACAATCAATCTACTAGTTAAAGGATAATTTAGATCTGTTCCTGTCAAACTCAGTTTTTATCTTTGCCATGATCTGGGAAATAATGTCGATCTGTAATTTATTTGTTATTCTCTGTTTTGTGCCACAATATCAGAATAGACTTCGATCTAGAGTATTAAGTATTTTCCTTACCACGATATCGATCTAAATAGTTGGATTTTTGTTCTTAATAAATCTCTGTTTGTGCCATGATCCAAGAAATGATGTCGATCTGCAATTTGTTATTATTCTCTATTTTGTGCCACAATCTCATAATAGACTTCGATCTGGAGTATTAAGTATTGTCCTTGCCACGATATCAATCTCAGTGTTGGATTTTGTTGTTAAAAAATCTTTGTTTGTGGCACATTTTAGGAAAGATATCGATGTGCAGTTTTTTATTATTATTCTTTATATAAAATATCTGTGACATGTTTTGAGGAAAGGGAGATCGATCTGTAGTTGAACATTATCCTCTATTAAAATCTCTATGCCGCGATTTTCAGAGAAGATCTGTAGTTTGAATATCGTCCTTTATTAAAAATCTCTGCACCATGATCTCCATTGCCTTGAAGATTGCTTTATAGTTGGCGTATATGCTTGTCTAAACGTTGTCTCATTATGTTGATGAATACTTTGTAGTTTGGATTTATTCATTGTAACTAAAACACTGGTTATTATATCAGCCTCGAAATTGTTTGATAGTTTTGTCAAAATACTATTGGTTATATCAAATGGTTAATTGCATAGCTCAGACAAAACATTGTTGATCTCGTGGTTGAATAATGGTTTGGATTTTTTCTTGTTAAAGCTCTATTTTAATGCCCACGATTTCTGGAAGATCAAGTTGGAGATTGAATGTTTGAATGCTTTGTTATTTCTACAAGATCAAGCTCAAGAATGAATGTTTTAATGCCTTGTTATTTCTGCAAGATCGAGCTGGAGATTGAATGTTTGAATGATGGTTTTTTCTTCATAAGATCTTTACAAAAGTCAATCTAGTGTGTGAATTGTTATTCTTCATAAACTCTCTACACAATCGATCCAGAGATTTAATGTTTTGAATGCTTTTTCAATCTAGAGTTTTGATAACTGATTTTAGGCTTACTGAAATCTGTCTTTGCTTTATGCCACGATTGAGTGAGAAGATTTATCTATGGTTGAGTGATAGTTTGATTTGTTAGCTATATTAGTATATATATCTATGAATATCAGTATTCAAGTCACACCCTATGTCTGCCATCGATCTGGAAGATACTTTCTGTATGGAGTACATAAGATCCAGAAGAAATTGAGGACAAAGCCGCATGCCGTCATAGGGATTAAGTTGTTTTTATACCAAATGCTAACTCACGGTGTTTTGGCCGTGAGGTCGTAGATCCGGTATTGGCTATAAACTAATTGATGATGCAAAGCCAAGGATGAATCAATTTGTAACAGATAAGCAGCGTCATTGTACCCCCTTTATGCAAGAATTAATAAATCGACTAACAAATCTTGGTGGACGTAGCCTCATGGACGAGGTGAACCACGTGAATATGGTTGACTTGTTTTTGTATTCTCTTTATGTTGTGCATGCTCCTTTTCTTTACATAATGATGTTAGTATAAATTTTTACTAGTAAAAAGGTTGCTAAACGTAATTGCAGACATTCAATTTAGAAGCACATTACATGGTTGGTTTAAAGCTTTAAATAAAAATGAAAAATGTTACCCATTTCCGCAACAAGGTACTTTGGGGATGTTACATATGGTATCAGAGCCAGCTACAACAATCGACCCTTAAGAATGGGCTAACATGATGATTTTGCAGGAAAGTCAAATTATATTGGGAAGAAATTGCGACTCGGTTGTCAATTGTCGAATTGAAACCAGATAAGTGTCATGCTGATCACTTATTTAAGTTTCTGTGCATGCTGAATATTTGGTCTCTAGTATAAAAGTATCTTTTCCTAGAAATACAAAAGGGAGGAATATAAACACCTTCTTAAAGTGAGCTAGAATGTTTTCCAAATTATTTTAGTGGAAAAAATGGAAGTCTCTTTCCTTACACCTATTTTCTCTTATGAAAGAATTTATTTTTGTAATGCTATTCTGATGGCAAGTCATGCTCAAAGTTAGTTAAAGTTGATAAGGGTGCTACGGGTAGAGACTTGGCATATCTTACTCATAGTCTTAGGACTCTCTTCTGGATAGTTGTGATAGGTGTAAGTTTGAATTATCGTCAAACATTCTTGCTTACTCTTTCCTTTGAGAACAAACGTAATTTTCCATCTTAATGTCATTAACCATGTTATAAAGGAAGAATCATTCGTCATACACAAGATCAGTACCATCTAGATATGAAAAGATAGACCTGGTATTATTACTAGGAAATACTTTAGCCCAATTACTAATTCAATGTTATTGCTGGTTACTGGTTTAAGACTAGTTAAGAGAACAATACTACTTAGCTCCTTTTACATTAAGCAGTATATTTCCAATGTTTTGAGATGCAATCCTTACTGAATTGGGCCTATATGAATCTTGACTAAAGAAATGACTATAGTTGTTCTCATCTGGGTAGTGTTAAACTGAGGTATAGACCCCACTCTATTTAGCTATATGAAGAGTTGGAAAAATCTGAAAAAACAACCTACTATACTGCCATTAATAATATTACATCTAAGTTGGAAATCTTCATTGAAGACACTGTTGGGCATATTTACTGATGATAATTAAATAGATGGCACAAAAAAATATATGACAAGTAATGAGATCATGTTTAGGTTTAGGATTTTTTTGAAGGGGTTGTTTTCTTGACTGCATCTTGATATAACTAATGTTTAAAACCAACATGTTGCATTGATGTTGTTAAGCTCAATTCTCGTTTGACTTTCCCTCTTCTAAAGTCGGGTATTGATTTTGGTAATTTAATAAAAAATATTGGAAAGTTTTTGCAACAATGAATGTGGATTAAGAATCATAAGAGCTGTTGTTGGACTTGCCATCTGTTAAAGCAGTTTAGGAGAACTAAATATGTGATATTAAGTAAAACTTCATGCAATTAGGTTTGAAGTTTCACACAACATTTTGATTTCAGCTATCATGGTCTTTTATAATGGTAACCTTTCCCTTCAGCCTCAAAACGTGAGCAGAAATGAGTATTGACATGTTGAATATACGAGGCATAGGATCAAATGTCAAGTGGTGTTTATGTAATGGCATTCCCTTGTATTTCTTCCAAGCATTGCACAGAAGTATTAAAGGTAGTATAAGAGCATAATTAACTAGACTAATTAATAATGCACCATTAAAAAAAAATTAGGCTCTTAACAGGGCTGGCAACAGTACCTGAAATTTTCAAGGCAAGTTAAACTTGTGTCTTACATCACTTTAGGATCTTGCATTGAACACCTTATAGTAGGTCCTATAACCGGTATAAATGCATTATGTTTCATTATGGGCATTGTTCTTAAGCAACAATGACTGAGGCCTAACAAAGATTAATAGGTGTTGTTTTAAATTCAAGATCTAGCACCCAAATTGTAAAGAAAAAAAAATGTGTGACAATAGTGCAAAAGAAAAGTCACTTCAGATTCTCAGAATCGTAGAATGGTATTCAAGTGGTGTATTAACATTAGTTATCCTACAGACAAATGGATTCAGTTAAATCCCCACCAGTTGCATATTAAGAAAATGCATTAATACTTGTTTGTTAAAAATTATTGTTTGCTGCACTTCTTTTAAAGGACATTGTTTGGTATTTAGCTTAACTTGTCTTCTGCACCGCATCTAAATGAAAAAAAATGTACTTTGTGTCGAATGGATGTTAGGAGTGTTAAAATGCATAAAAGTTAACGTTTTATTAATAAATTGCTGGTCGCTAAAACAATTGTGCTGGTTGTGCCTACTTGACAGGTCGAACGAATTGTCAGCTCTCAAAGGTGGTTCCATGAAGAGAATGTGAGGAAAGTGGATGGAATAGACCCTTGAGTCCCCTCCTACATGTGGGCACATCAAATAGCATATGACTTGAGTCCTAAATGGACATAGACCTAAGGTAGAGTTAGGTGTTGTGAGGGAATTGCTATCATCTTGTTGTAAATTAATAGCTCTTGAAATAATGGTGAATGATGATATAAGTGTATACTTGTTGGCTTCTAAAGATGCTATCTTGTGAACTATTATAAAGTAGAATGTGTATTGCTTATAAGAAGTTCTAATTATATTTCATTAGCTACTAAATGAATGCAAAGTGAATGCAGAACCTGAATGAAAGGTTGTGGTGAAGAGATTAATGTTAGATGCAAATTTTCAACTATTGTAATAACTAGCGTGCAAGTAAAGCCTAGGAATCAGGTTGTGCACATAGAGACTATTGATCTTTCTTACGTACTCACAAGGTACGGCAACAAATCTTTAAAGTTATGAAATTGGATTTACTTACGAACTTGGGCTACAGTGCAGTTGAGGTAAGTAATAAAATGCATTGTGTTTCAATTCAATAAATGCCTTAGTGGTAGAAAGAGTACGCTAGTATAAAGGCTCTTATCTGATGAATGAGAAATTAAGTAAGAAACGACTTATGATAAAAATTTTGATGTCTTTAATATGATAAACTAGCCACCTATGGATCGATTGCAAGCATGGGAAAATTGTGGCTATGAGGAGGGCTAAAATGAGTTGAAAGATATGAGAAAAATCTCATGCACATAAAGTTGTTACCATGGGGAAGTGGTCATGAAGGTAGTGGTTGAAAGCTAACTTGTTTTCTCCCGGGCCAGCGAGGGACCACTATGCATTCTGGGGACGCCTAGATGTAAGACATTTTCATTAAGACTCATTCCGCACACATTGAGAGGACTATCACAAGAGTGGGGGACTCTATGAAGAGAATAACCTCTAGGAGTTGTGGTGGTGTGCGAGAACGGAAGTTCCTCAGCTTGGTGAAGCACCCTAAATAGCACAAAAAGGAGATACGAGGGTATCATCCTTATGTTGGGTGGCTTGAATCGGTACTTGGAGTACTATTAGCAGTTGGAGTGCTAGGATGGAGGAAGTCCAGAGAAAAGAATAATGGTGAAGCGCCTTGAATAGTACAAGAAGGAGATACGCCTAAGGAAGGGTATCATCCTTGTTTTGGGTGGCTTGAATTGGTACTTGGAGTATTGTTAGCACTTGGAGTGCTGGGATGGAGGACATCAATAGAAAATAATAATTTAGAGAAGAGGTATGTGCATTACAGGTAAACTTGTACTCATGAGATAATATGTCTATTTATTGGAAAATAGAACTGACATGTATATTGGAACCACTATGGATTTTGGAAATTGTATAATGTTGGATTTCTGAGTTTTACATTGTTTCAATGTCAATTATAGTATACATACATATGTATGATTGTAAATGCAGGATGAGAACCCAATCCCCTCAATCAGAGGGATTAGGAAATATAAAACAAAGCAATGAGAACCGAAGAAAAAATTAAAAATAAAAATAAAAACAAAAAAATAAATAGGTAACACTGAGGACGTTGTTGACTCTAAGGGGGAAAGGATGTAATGTCCCCTCACGACCCCCATCCGCAAATGCAAAACTTCATAAAAACGATGAGTGGAGACTGGGGAATTGAAAGAATAATAACGATTTCCTTAAGACCTAAGTGCTTAGGTGTTCTCTTAATTTAAAGTAAAGTATTTTACTTTGAGTCTTTATGGATAATTCTTAACTAATACCTAATTGAGGCATAGAGTGTAAAGGAGTTCTCCCTGTAACTTATACTAAGAAACTTAAGCTTGCTCTTGAAAGATTTTTATTATGGTCATGATATGTTATAAAAGTCATCCACATGACTATCTAAGAAAGTATTTACTTTTAGGAGGTAACTTACTTTTAGGAGTATAGCTACAAACTATACTTTAGATACATGAATACATGCACAAATTCCAATATAAGAATTACCATTTGAAGCATACAAAGGTGCATAGATATATATGTATTTATATTGATCCATTAATCCTATGATAAGGAAATATTTTAGTAATTATACATAAGGGTATATTAGACCAACTTTAAATATGTTTGCACATAAATAACTACCAAGATATATATATGGTATCGGGAAATAAATGTTAATGATAGTCAAGAACTCAAGTCGTTTATTTTTGAAAAGATTTAATGGGAAAAATAAAATAAAAGGAAACAATATGATAATTGGAGGCTTTTTGCCTTTTAATAAGGATATCAAAACTTTTAGTTAGTACTAATTGATTCTCTATGTGATAATTGGCATGGGGCGTGAGCATGTTTGGGAAAATGTGGGTATCGCTGCATGGATGTCGACATGCATTACAAAAATAGACATAGAAACAAAATAAAAAACAAGGAAATGGGTTGAGTTTTATGGGGAGCCTGACATGAAACTTGTCAGAAAAATCCTTGCCTTTTGTCCTAGTGATTTTTCCTATATAAAGGGGGTGAGATGCCGAGGGAGGCATGCATTCTAGTTTTGGATTTTGCTCCATAAAATTGAACAGAAATCTATTGCAAAACACACCAGTGCTTGCGCTGAGTATGAGTTTTGCTTTACATAAAACTCTGTGTGTATAAATCTAAGGTTGGCATGAGATTTGTTTTATATAAAATGCCATGTGTGAATTGATCTGGTTCTTGCTTTGAACATTATCCTTGCTGGATGATCCATTTCCTGCGATTGATGATGGAGTATTGGTTTTTTTTCTAAATGTTGGATTATCTATGCTACTAGTCGATCTGTGATTCATGTGTGAGAATTTGTTTTTTTTTCTAAACTGTGGCTTATGTATGCTACAAGTCGATCTACGATTCCTGTGTAAGTATTTGTTTTTTTCTAAATTGTGGCTTATCTATGCCATGATCGATCTACTGGTTAAAGGATAATTTAGATCTGTGCCTGTCAAACTCGTTTTTTATCTTTGCCATGATCTAAGAAATGATGTCGATCTGCAATTTGTTTATTATTCTCTACTTTGTGCCACAATCTTAGAATAGAATTCGATCTGGAGTATTAAGTATTGTCCTTGCCACGATATCGATCTAGGTAGTTGGATTTTTGTTCTTAATAAATCTCTGTTTCTGCCACGATCCGAGAAATGATGTCGATCTGCAATTTGTTATTATTCTTTGTTTTGTGCCACAATATCAGAATAGACTTCGATCTAGAGTATTAAGTATTGTCCTTGCCACGATATCAATATAGGTGTTGGATTTTGTTCTTAAAAAATCTCTGTTTGTGCCACATTTCAAAAAATATATCGATCTACAGTTTATTATTATTACTCTTTATATAAAATCTTTGTGCCATGATTTTCAGAAAAGATCTCTAATTTGACTATCATCCTTTATTAAAAATATCTGCGCCATGATCTTCATCGCCCTGAAGATTGCTTTATAGCTGGCGTATATGCTTGTCTAAATGTTGTCTCATTATGCTGACAAATACTTTATAGTTTGGATTTATTCATTGTGATTAAAACGCTGGTTATTATATCAGCTTGGAAACTGCCTGGTAGTTTTGTCAAAATACTATTGCTTATATCAAACTGGTAATTGCATAGCTCAGACAAAATGCTATTGATCTGGTGGTTAAATCATGGTTTGGATTTTTTCTTATTAAAGCTCTGTTTTAATGCCCACGGTTTCTGCAAGATCGAGCTGGAGATTGAATGTTTGAATGCTTTGTCATTTCTGCAAGATCGAGTTGGACATTGAATGTTTGAAGGCCTTGTTATTTCTGTAAGATCGAGCTGGAGATTGAATGTTTGAATGGTTTGTTATTTCTACAAGATCGAGCTGGAGATCAAATGTTTGAATGCTTTGTTATTTCTGCAAGATCGAGCTGGATATTGAATGTTTGAATGCTAGTTTTTTCTTCATCAGATCTCTGCAAAAGATTATCTAGTCTGTGAATTGTTATTCTTCATAAACGCTCTGCACAATCGATCCGGAGATTTAATGTTTTGAATGCTTTGTCGATCTGAAGTTTTGATAAATGATTTTAGGCTTGTCGAACTCTGTCTTTGCTTTATGCCATGATTGAGTGAGAATATTTATCTGTGGTTGAGTGATAGTTTGATTTGTTAGCTATATATATATATATATATATATATATATATCTGTGAATTTTAGTATTCAGGTCACACCGTATGTGTGCCATCGATCTGGAAGATATTTTCTATATGGAGTACATAATATCCAGAAGAAATCAAGGACAAAGTCGCATGCCGTCATAGGGCTTAAGTTGTTTTTATACCAAATGCTAACTGATGGTGTTTTGGCCGTGAGCTCATAGATCCGGTATCGGTTGTAAACTAAGTGATGGTGCAGAGCCGAGGCTGAATCAATTTGTAACAGATAAGTTGCGTCATTGTACCTCCTTTATGGAAGAATTAATAAATCGACTAACAAATCTTGGTGGATGTAGCCTCATGGACGAGGTGAACCACGCGAATATGGTTGTCTCATTTTTGTATTCTCTTTATGTTGCGCATGCTCCTTTTCTTTACATAATAATGTTAGTATAAATGTTTATTGGTAAAAAGGTTGCTAAACGTATTTGCAGACATTCAATTTAGAAGCACATTACATGGTTGGTTTAAAGATTTAAATAAAAATGAAAAAATTTACCCATAACCGCAACAAGGTACTTTGGGGATGTTACACAATTTATGTTTACTAAAAAAATATGATACACTATTAATTTGAATGACTTCGTTTTAATATCTATGAATTATTTTAATGTTAATATAACAACTATATTTTTGTAAAGATAACTTGAAAATTAGCCTAAATGGTACCTTAAAATAAAGAGATGTCGGAAATGGTGTATGCAAAATTTTGATGTGCATTCTGCCATTTTTGTAGTGACTTTATTGATGGTTTCCAACCATTAAATCTACAAGGAAAAATATTTGTAGACCAATGTCAAGCAGTGGATTTCTACAAATTTGTATGTAGATAAATGGCGTTGAATCCTTGGCCTTGGGGATAACTGAAATTTAATAAATTGAGGGTTGTGAATACTTGCATCTGAAATTTAAAAAAATGATAATTACAATTTGGGAAGATTTGATCCCTCTAATTACAATAGCTTATTATTTTAATTGATTATCATGTTATCTAATTGAGAGATTGTGATTGATAATTGTGTCGATAATTGATTATCATGTTATCTACTTCATAGATTGTGATTGCTAATTGTGTCGACATATTTAACAGGTATTATTTCACTAGATAAATTAAACATACTAAGCTTACAAGGATATATTCCATGAACACATGTAATATCAATGTACAATTTGACGTGATGTAATTGTTAACAAAAATATGTTGGCCTTGCATATGGTTTTAAAACCATGCACAAGGCCTCCTAAAAAACAGTGTAAGGCCTCCTAAACAATCCATGGTAAATTGCACTCAAGGAAGTTTGTTAAATTTATTTTTACCAAATTTCAATTAAAAATAAAGAAAATAAAAAACTAACTAGTCCTAATTTTTTTTATAAAATTTCAAAAAATAAAAAATTAACTAGTCCTAATTCTTCTACCCTATGGTCACGATGAAAGCATTATTAACCTAGCAAGCACATCCATTTTTTTATCCCTACCTGATTTGGTTACACAATCCTTCCTGCGTCCACTTGGGATTTATCAAGATGAACCATATTTTCATTTATTTTATTTCATTGAGAATTGTATCTATATTTTCAACTTAACTTGTTCCTTTCAATGCTCATCAAACTCCAGTTTTGTGTCACCTCCCACGACTGGAACGAGCCTAGATACAAATCCTAGGCTCTATGAAGTGCCAAGAGGGATGAAATCTCTTGAGATGCAAATCTCTTCTAGAATAGCTCCTTGCATCCAATACCACACATGATCTTTTTAGAAATTTTAAAGTATACTAATGAATTCAGAATTTGAGCATATCTTAATTTTGTTTCATTATAATTTACAGATGGATGGTACAATGCTCATGAATTTTTTTGTGGGGAAATGAAGGTATTGATTAGTGTTTGAAAGAATATTTTTTTAATTTTATAAACCTTTTAGGAATAGTTTATTTTTTATTCAAATTTGGTAAAAGAATTTAACAAATATCCATGAGTGCAAGTTACCATGGGTTGTTTAAGATGCCTTGCATGGTCCTTTAGGAGGCCTTGCACATGGTTCAATTGAGTGGACCCATCCCCAAATTATAATTATCATCTTTTTAATTTCAGATGCACCTATTTGCAACCCTCAATTTATTAAATTTCAATTATCTCCAAGGCCAAGGCTTCGACACCCTTTATCTAAGGACAAATTTGTAGAAATCCACTGCTTCGCATTGGTCTACAAATAATTTTCCTTCCGGATTTAATGGTCGGAAACCATCAATAAATTCACTACAAAAATGGCAGAATGAAGATCAAAATTTCGCAACACACCCTTTCCAATGCATTTTTTTTAAGAGCACCATCTCTTTCCCATACACCCATTGAGATGAAATTCTTTTTTATAGAACAAGATATCTTTATTTTGAGGTAGGATTTAGGCTCATTTTTAAGTTATATTTACAAAAATACAGTTGTTATATTAACATTAAAAGAATTCACATATATTAATATCAATTCATTGAAATTAATAGTGTATCCTATTTTTTGAGTAAAGATAAATCAATTTTATATATATTATTATTATTGGTTTATTGGTGGAGAATAAAATACCTTTTTAAATATAATGCTTAAGTTTTGGGTGGAGGGTGATATATTCGAGTGAGACATTCATTTTAAAACACAGTCAATAATTACAACTAGGATGAGTCACTCTCTTCATAGAGACGCCCAAGTTGGAATTCAACATTTTAATTTTAAAACACAGTCAATAATTACAATTTGGGATAAATAAAATTTGAGGATGGGTCATTCTCCTCATCATGTCACCCAGGGTATTTAAAACTTAATTAACAGAGTTTCTCATTCCAACACATAGACTTCTTCCAAATCTACAGGTGTTGTTCTGTAGACAACCTCAAAATTTTTTTTCTTTTCTTTTCTTTCTACGCAAGGCATATAACCAATTTATAATTCCTTCAAATATTTAAGAGGTAATTCAGTCTTGGCATAAGAATGGTAATTTTAGCCATGTCATTTAAGATTAAAGCTACTACTTGTTTTAAATAAAGGCAGGCAATTATAGAGTTCAGTACCTAAGTGCAATAAGTTGGATTGTTTGCTTGCGGGTTCCATAGATGGCAGACTGGACCAAATGGCTAATAAAATTCACTTACTAAGCTTCAACTAACCATCCATTTTTTTTATTTTGACAGGTGCACTAAGAAAACTGAAAGGGCATTCCTCAGTAAGGATACTCCTCCTCCTTATCCTAGAGTTGGATCAAAAGACCTCTTGGAAAAAAACAATTACGGGCCAAGCCCATGATCACATTGAGAGCTTCCATAACGCCAAGATATACTTAATGAGGTCCTTAAACAACAAGCAAGTTCCAAAAAAAAGTCCATGCACCAAGCTCGCACGAGGGGGAATTCCACGCATTTGACTTATGGTATCAAGGGTTAACCAAAGTTATAAGTGGCAGCCTCCCTCTAAAGGAGAAGTTGCAAGTTTGGCTTTAATCCAAAGTTTGTAATGAAGCATATTTTTAAGATGGCAGTTGCAAGGTTCCAATGTAAGATCTATGTGGTTCACGACCCTGTTGCCATAGGCCATGGGGATGGCTTAAGGAATCTCCACGTATGGGTTGAGAGGTCCACGATGGGGTGTCCAGCGTGGTTGAAGTTAACCCCGTAGCTGTCACCTCATATTGATTTCACACCAGGTGGTAATTGTTATGATTCCAATGATCACATGGGTCGTGGTGAGTTGTCGTCCATTGGAAGCTGTCGTAGTATGCTTGTCATTAGTATGTCTTTTAAGGTTACTGTACTTGTGACCCTTGGGGAGAAGAGAGACTTCTTGAAGGCTCCACTATATCTTCATCTTACTCAGGACTTGGTGTTTGGTTCTGGTAAAACCCTTCAGGGTTTTGGAGGAGGTAACAGTGCTGGTGCTCAAAGCCCAAACCCTTTCACCCCAGGTAAACATGCATATTCACTGCTACTAAGTTGGATCTCAGTTCTTAGTCACATTTTTACCCATTACAGAACTTAACCCTTTCCCTTGATTTGCAGGTACCAGGTGCGGGATTTCTTGGACGAGTGCAAGAAAAATACAAGGCATTTTCTCTGGTAAGTGGTTTTATCGCCCCTGTGGTGTAGTCTATTGGTTGTGGGCTCACCAATCCAGAAGAGTGGGGATCTTCGTGGTCTGCGTTTGTAAAGGAATCTGAGGGTTTCCAATGTTCTAAGACTGACGGTGTGGATGGTCCTTTAAAAGTGCATGGCACAAAAGCCACGGTGTGGCAGACTCTCAGTCATGAGAGAATTATGGTATTTTGTTTCTCTATGTAAATATGTATATTTTATGATCGGACTGTCAGTCTTCTCAAGAATATAATGCACTCCTTTTTGGATTAACGACTTTGAGCAGAGAAATTGTGTCCTTGTTAAGTTTTATGAACTCTTTCATGATGCTATGGGTGAATGGACTGTCTTATGAAAAAATTCTTCAGTTTTCCTTTAAAAAGGCTTCTGCTGTGGACTTTTGTTTGGAATGTGGACCATCACCATATTACTGTCATTTAAAGGTTTTACTATAAGTCTTCTGAAGAGTATAGTCCTCCTGCATTAATAGTTTTTGTTATTATCAATTTTGTCAGAGTATACTTAAGTGTCTGTGTAACCAAATTTTGAGGAGGCTCGTATCCCATCCTTACCTTCCCTTGACCCTTACGATGGCTGCGTCGTCTGTTGGTCCTTCCTCTCATCTTAAAGGGGTGGTTGCTAGTCCCACCTTAAGGTTTGATTGAAAACCTAGTCAAGTGGGTAGGTATGAAACCCTAGTGTTGACACTGGCGAAGGTTTTCAAGAAAGAGACACTAATCCCCATGATTTTCTAGCTTTGTCAGAGGGAGAAAGGTGAGGGGGGATTCGCTCCCTAGGGATTCATCGATTTCTTTCCAAACATCTATCAGATTCCTACCTCGAATTCAACCCCTTTCCGGTCGTCACTTCCTACAGCGTAAGAGAATAGGGTTCTAGTTTTTGTTACATGCGTGGTCGACACGAGGTCAAAGTCTGGCTTGTGTGGCTTGGGTTTTGGATCTTATCTTTCCACTAAATCCCAATCCATGTCACGCAAAACTGAACCTAATATCCTAAGAGGAAAAAGAGCATGACTATAACGTTTCCCTTGGGCCTCAGTCGTACCCTTCCTATGGATAAAACTCCACCGAGGGCTAGACGTAAATGGCTTGCCTAAACAGGAAAAAACTTGATTGATATTTGTCATGGGTTGGGGCCTTTAACAGGCATTTGTAGGCTAACCCAAGTGTTGGGTACCCAAAAAAAACAAAAATAAAACTATGTCTCGAATATAAAATTCGCCATTGCAATTTGTAATCCAATCTAAATACTAGATTATTCAATAACTGTGATTCAAAACTACCATAAACTAGGCATTTAAAATTTAAGGTTATAACAACGATCCTCCTGGTAGCCCAGCCAGGTGGCTGTGAATAGATATGTCAGTTATAGGAACATGCATAAAACATATGTATACATGTAATTTTGCTTTCTAACCATAGAGAATTCTAACAGATAAAAAAAAAAGTCCTTACTTGCTGCATAACCAGGATAATTTATATTTAACAAACGTAAATATGAGATAATTAAAAGTACACATTTTAGTATACAGAAGGGAAAAATCATGAACCCATACTCAAAACATGTAGGTCTGTTGCACCGACTATAGTGGAAGCAGCCACGTTCCACCCAACCGTAGACTAGGATCAGCTCCTTTTCCTTCTAGTCACCCCCAATCCAAACCTCCTAGGAGACAACAGGGACCCCTAACTTCATATTTTAAATCTCAGAACATTCACAGGCGATCATGCCCAATAGCAGGCACTCTCTCAGCGGAGCCCTCTTGCTCCAACATACCCAACATCATCCTGCCTACACTGTATGCTCTCCTTTTGTTTCTTTTTATTTGGATCCTTTTTTTTTCTTTGCCTAGGTCTTTCCCATTAGCCCTCTCCCCTTCCTCATTGGAATTCCAAGGGCTTAATGGTATCCCCTATTTCAGGGATGTCTTTGTGCTGATTCCGCACATTCTAAAACTTTACTATTTTCAGTCCCTGAAGTTAGCTGGTCCCTTTTCCTTACTATCTCTTGTAGGTTTCCTCTTTAACTTGGTTGCTTCCACCATATTCGCTGCATCAATAATATATATTTTTTATTATTCATTGTCATTTACCCTCCAAGGTAATTTATTACATCAGTCCTCCCCAGACTTTTTGGTTGATTCTTTAAAAGCCATAATTCATCATGCATAGACAGTAAATAAAAATAATAATAACCAAAATAAAACATAGTCTGGGGTATTACATGTTGCAGTTTGCCGAAATGTGGTCGAACTCTCCTTGTGCTTGTTGCAATATATACTAAAATAAGTGTTGAGGTAAATGCATCATGTGCACTCTAAATCGCAATTAGCTTCCACAGATATCAAGAAGTTGGAAGGGTATCCTATGTGTAAAGGGTAGGATTTATGCGTGATCTGTATATCCGGGCACTATCTTTCAAAATAGTAAGATATTAAAATCTTCCTTAACTTAGTTGTTAATCGACATATCTTTCTAATGTTGGCATATTTTGTATTTGTCATCATTTTGTTTAGTTTCAAGTTTCAAAAGTTGTAAGGCCATGCGTATTTTCATTTCAAATTCTTTGTTCAGAAAAAAACGTTTGGTTTTTTAGATTTCCATGCAATATTCATATCAATGCACTCACTCATCTCTCTCTTTATAATCATCCTATTGATCTTCGTAGTTTGACGAGTCTGTTGTCGATATGGATTCAATGTCCATAAGAATAATGTAATTATTTCAATAGGAATATTGTCTAGGTATATGAAGCGATGAGGGATAAAAGACAATTTGAAATGAAAATTAAGATACAAGTGGATCAAAATATTAAAATTGTAGTTGTTCAAATTTGCATTTTAATGGTTTTTTAATTATTTAAATGCTCATAATCTCGAGAAATAAGATAACTTCAAGGTTTTGGAAAAAAAAACAAGTATTTATGACCTAATATGTAGCACACCCTATAAATAAGGATGTATATATCCACTAATATTACAACTGTAATCTTTTTAGAAATTTTAAAGTATAATAATGAATTAAGAATTTCAGTATATCTTAATTTTCTTTCATTATGATTCATGAATGGATGGTACAATGCTCATGAAAAAGCAATCTTGGGAAATGAAGGTATTTATTAGTGTTTGCAATAATATATTTTTTGAAATTTTATAAAAAAATTAGGAGTAGTTAATTTTTTATTTTTATAATTTTTAATTGAAATTTGGTAAAAATTTTTAACAAATCTCCTTGAGTGTAATTTACCATGGGTTGTTTAAGATTCCTTGCATTGTTGTTTAGGAGGCCTTGCACATGCTGCAATTGATCCGACCCATACCCAAATTTTAATTACCATTTTTTAAATTTCGGATGCACGTATTCGCAACCCTCAAATTATTAAATTACAGTTATCTCTAGGGCCGAGACGTCAACACCCTTTATCTACAAACAAATTTGTAGAAATATACTACCTGACATTGGTATACAAATATTTTTCTTTGAGGATTTAATGGTTGGAAACCATCAATAAAGTCACTACAAAAATGGAAGAATCCAAATCAAAATCCCTTTTTGACACATTTTTTTCAAAGAGCACCATCTCTTTCCCATAAACCCATTGAGATGCACATTTTTTTTATAGAGAAACATCTCTATAATTTAAGGTAGGATTTAGGATAATTTCAAGTTATATTTACAAAAATACAATTCTTATATTAACCTTAAAAGAATTCATAGATATTAATATGCATTCATTGAAATTAATAGTGTATCCCATATTTTGAGTAAACATAAATCAATTGTTTAGATATTATTATTATTGGTTTATAGGTGGATAATAAATACCTTTATAAATATAATGCTTAAAATTGGATGGAGGGTAATATATTCGACTTAGACCTTGATTTTAAAACACAGTCAATAATTACAATTTTGGGATTGGTCGTTCTCGTCAAAAAGTCACCTAGGGTATTTAAAAATTAATTAACAATGGTTCTCATTCTAACCCCTACACTTCCTCCAAATCTACAGGTGATGTTGCAATTTGTGGAAATGTGGTCGACATATCTTGGTGCTTGATTCAATATATACTAGAATAAATGTTCAGATAAATGCATCATGTGCACTCTCAACGTAATTAGCTTCCACACATATCAAGAACTTTGAAGGGTATCCTATGGGTAAAGGATGCGATTTATGGGTGATTCTCTATATCCTGGTTTTAAATTTCAAAACATTAAGATATTAAAATATTCCTTAACTCAGTTTTTAATCAACATCTCTTTCTAATATTGGCATATTCTGTATTCGCCATGATTTCTCAGGTGTTGTTGTGTTTTGTGGAAACGTGGTCTACATCTCCTTGCACTAGTTGCAATATATACTGATATATTCAAGTTAGACATTGATTTTAAAAGAGAGTCAATAATTACAACTAGGGATGAGCCACTCTCCTCATGGAGACGGTGAGTTTGGCATTCAACATTAGTCAATAATTACAATTTGGTGATGGATCGTTCTCCAACCGGGCTGTCAATTCAGCTCTGGGTTTTGGCAAGTACGTGGAAGGTGTTTTCGGCCTTGCAAAGGGTCACCGAAAGGTGAGGAATGCATATCCTCTCATCATGATTGTTAGGTCCGATGTTCCACATGGTCATCACCTGTAATTGTATTGTTTCCCCCCAGATTCAACCCATCGATCCCCAGAGAAGGAAATTTTTTTATGTTATTGTGTCTAACATAATTTATATATTGTTGTTACGGTCTTATTTTGGCGGATAATTAAAATTTTATTTATTAGTTTTTACTTAATGTATGACAAAACCATTACATAGATTACTTTTTAAATTTATATTTATTACTTTTTACGTTTCAGAAGTAAAAAGTAACGTTACATAACGTTACAACATCTACATCATAAGCAACATGTAAAAAGTAATGTTATAACATCTCCCTCATAATCAAAAATATTATTTATAGCCAACATAATGTTATATAATGTTACATAACATGACATAATGTTACAACATCTCCCTCAGAATAGGAAATATTATTTATAGACAAAATATTGTTACTTAACATTACAAGATCTCCCCCATACTGGGTTGTAGAGTACCTATCGGTGCTCTACAACCGAGTATAACCAATTAATATATTAGAAAGCATGGTTATAGTACATTTTTATCCAATTTTTTGTGTATTGAATCATCAAAATGTGGTGTAAAATTTTGAAATGGTAGTTTTTAGTACTTGGATTTGCATAATGAGGTGCTTCATCAGTAATTGAAGGCCATAAATCAATTTATGTAACAAAAATTGTAATTTCGACAATGAAAATGATATTTTGAGAAATAAATCATGTTTCCAAATTCCTAACAAAATAACTAGCAAAAATGCAAATCCTCTAAACTTTAGCCCACTCGGAAAAATAAAGAACACAAAATATAAATTTTTGAACATGTTGGCCATGGAATTATAAGTAATTGGATCATTTAATATATTGATATTATAAATCATAATAAATTAATATATTAAAAATGGTCGTTAGACTTAAGATCATTTAATAGAGGTTCTAAATATTTTCAAAATGTAGAATATGAAAATACAATATATAATTTTTGGAAATGTAATTCTTTGAACTTAAGATATTTTTTAATATTTTGATATTATAACTTATAATATCTCAATATATTAATAATTGTAATTCCAATTAAAATTATTTAAAAAAAAATTAATAGAAAAAGTGTAACTTATGATTCAACTCGAATTAAAGGTACACGGACGTCCTCTAAGATTAAAAAAAATGTGAAAGAATCTCACTCTTTTAGTCTATTTAAAAAATATAAAAGCACATATGTGAGGGCTATTCATAAGAAATAAAATAATACAAAATTATGTTCCTTAATAGGACATCAAGAAAAACAAGAAGTTCCATAATTCAATAAAAAGATGGCATCGATACTGAATGAATCATAATGTCTTCCATGAACTCCTCAAAAGGTATGATACCATCCATATTAGCAACAACCAACTTGGAGATCCCATCATCCTCACTATCTACTTCCCTAAAAATATGAAGAAAGGAGATAAAGGAGAACCTCTCAATCATCATCCTAACTCTATTTTCCCATTGCTCAATATCAAGTAGTTGTAACTTTGAAGTATCCTCTGACAACTTAATCACTCCTTTGGAATCGCCTACAATATAAATATTGTGTATTCCTCTTCTCTTAGAAAACCACACAAGTCCACATAATGCTTGAGAAGTTTTTATTTTACCTTACTTCCAAGGCCAACACCCATCCTAATTGTCAAAACCCCAACTTCTATTCAATACAAAATTATGCACTATCAAAACAACTTATAACATTTATACAACCACACAAACTACTGTGAGTTCAGATTAGCTATGGAGATGTACCTGCAACATTGTTAATTACTTATGGCACACACATGTATGTAAATCATAATCTATGGCTGAATCTTTTATACATTTTCCTTTGGTATCAATTCTTTAGGGTTTAGCCTTTCTTGGAAAACATGACATTCCTACCTATGCTGATCATAATAATAATCATAAACTTCATGATGGAACACCATACATATGATGCGTCCTTATTTAAATACCCATGTGTCCTCCCATACAAGAACATTCATATCCATTTAAAAATACAATTCAATATATAATGACCTAAAACCTCTTAACTAAACTATGGGTCTCTAGGTGGTTTACAATTATTGTTTCGATAATAAATGTTCATCACAAATTTATCTTCAATGGTGCAAAGTTATAGAATTATCCTCTCCTTAAGAAGGGGTGTTGTTTTGAATGAGTATTCATTATTTATCACTAACCAACGAAACATAAGACTTAGTGCTTCAATTCCCATCCATAGCATATTATTTACAAATATTTGTTCCACAATATAACAGTTGTGTTAACGATAGTATCTAAATGTAATTATTGAAGGTCCTCAATATTCCAATATCATCCATAACCTTACAAAAACAATGCTAAGGTGCAACCAAGAAAATTATGATACAAACCAATTCTCCTTGATGATCATTTCTAAGGTATTTAATCCATTATAAGCACACAAAATAATGCAATAAATGAACATTTAGACACGAAACCAAAGAGGTGCCAATGTACGTGGTTCACCCCAAACTTGGGGTTACGTCCACCAAACTATCTCATTATATGATATTTTCCCAAATAGCTGGTTACAATCTGCAACAACTCTGTTGCCATACGATCCGCAACAACTTTGTTGCCATACTATCTTCCTATTTACGTTTCAAGGACTTCCTCTCACAGAGTATTTCTATATTCCTATTTTAATGAACATCTTTTAGCTCAAGCTAGGATTTAATCATTAATGCAAAGGTCATTGGAGACACCAACCCTTAACTAGGCATACCCAACTCAAGAAATATTGGGTCCATAAGCATGCATACAATAACATATATGTTCAAAGCCAATTAATATGTCATCTAGGTGTACAAGTATGAAATTTCTTATCCAAACAAATATGTAGTGACAATCCTCTTGCATTTAATAGATTCAAATATATAGACCACAAAGAGATGTTACTGAACTACAATCTGATGTAACTATTTAAATCTCAAACAAAATATGACTGTGTCGGGTAAACGTTGTTCATAGATTTAGATCCAGAACAAGACAAGTCTATACTTAAAAAAAGGTTGTCGATGTCTATATATATATATATATATATATATATATGTATGTATGTATGTATGTATGTATGTATGTATGTATGTATGTATGTATGTATGTATATAAATGCAAAATGCAGAAACACCTAAAGCAGTGTTGGTAGGTGCATAGACACAAGCAACAGACTTAAAAGCAGTAAAAAGTAATTGCTTTTGACATTGGAATAACAACACATGCAAATTAAGTATTTGATATTAAAATCCTGAGAGGCCAGTTTAGATTAAATCAAGTTGCTGAAATTGGGATCGAACATATTGATTTTAATAACTTTACAGTTTGGAATCGTGGCTTGTATCCTTTTTACATGTTTTTAGGATCCCTTCAAGTCAAATTTGTGAGCCGTAGCTTAGACATCTTATAAATATTAAAAAACAACCTTAAAAATGGAGAATACTTTTCCAATCATAGTGTGACAGCCCCGCAATATCTTGTTGTGGGATTAGAGAAAATGGGTAATTTTTTTCATTTTTATTAAAGCTTTCAACCATCCAACTAATGTGCTTTTGAATTGAACATCTGCAAAATATGTTTAGTAAGCTAATTCACCAATAATAATTTATACTACATCTATAAAACCATTACGTAAAGAGAGTATGCACAACATAAAAACACAAAAGGGAAAGACAACCATATACGTGGTTCACCTCCTTCATGAGGCTACATCCACCAAATTTTTGTTAGTCCTTTTATTAATTATTCCACAATGATGCGGCTTATATGTTACAATTCATTTCAGCCTTGAAACAAAGTGAGTGCAGTGGAAATTGCATTTCCCAATCCCAGCAAGATTAGCTATGAAACGATACCTAGTCCAAAGGACAAAAGGGGATGCTCATGGATCGGCTCTACACAACCACTTAGCATACAATAGATACCAGTTCTATGTTATCCAAAAATAAGCTCATGGACAAACACCATGAGTTAGTACTTGGTATATAAAAGGATAGCTTAAGCTCTATATCATCATGCTGCTTTGTCCACGATTCCTTCTAGATCTTAAAGAACTCCAAACTTTATAATATATGTTGTAACTCAAAATATCTTCAAAATCCATCTTTCAACAATACATTAATACAGAATTCAACTTTAAAAATATAAAAGCACTCAGTCTTCAACCAATTACATTCACAACGTGGATCAACAATGATGCAAAGTTTAAATATTATACAAAAAGTATTTTCCATATTGATAACAGATATAGGGAGTGACATAAATACCAAAAATAACAGATATATGTATAACTAAGAAATCAAAGCCATTGTTTAACCACCAGATGAAATCATGGGCATAAAATAAAAACAGAGTTTACCAAAACACAAGTCCAAGCTGTCATATAACCACGAGATTGATTTTCCTCCCGAAATCATGGCATAAAAGACATAGTTTTGACCAAGCACAAAATCATGTCATGGGTAAAACCCCAGATCATTTTCTTTATGAAATCGTGGCATAAAAGACATAGTTTAAATAAAGAATAATAATCAAGCCATAGCTAAATCCCAGATCGATTTTCTTTTCTGAAATCGTGGCATAAAAGACAGAGTTTAAATAGAGAACAATACCAAGCCGTAGCTAAACCCCAGATCGATTTCCTTTTCTGAAATCGTGGCTTAAAAGACAGAGTTTAATTAAAGAATAATAATCAAGCCGTAGCTAAACCCCAGATCGATTTTGTTTTCTGAAATCGGGGCATAAAAGACAGAGTTTAAATAGAGAACAATACCAATCCGTAGCTAAACCCCAGATCGATTTTCTAAAACAACATTTTGACAAGCATTGAATCTTCAGATTGATAAAATTGTGGGCATATAAAACAACATTTTAGACAAGGCACAGATCAGGCGATCACCAGATAATAAACGACGTTTTGACAGAGCATACATCCAACTAGCGTGTGATCACCAGATTGATAAAATAATGGCATATAAAACAACGTTTTAGACAAGGCACAGGTCATGCAATAACAAGATAATAAACAATGTTTTGACAGAGCATAGATCCAACTAGGATGTGATCACCAAATTGATAAAATCGTGGGCATATAAAACAACATCTTAGACAAGGCATAGATCATGCAATCACCAAATCGAAATAATAAACAACGTTTTGACAGAGCATAGATCCAGCTATCATGCGATCACCAGATTGATGAAATTGTGGCATAGATAAACAGACCACAGATCTAAGTTATCACCAGATCGATTCTTACGAACCGTGGGAATAAATAGAAATAGAGCTTAGACAAAGCACATCAATTGATTTGGCTGGGGGTATTCATATCTATGAATGTAGACTTATCAGAGTTTTCCACAAATCAATATCGAAGGCATACATTGAATTCATATTAAATCTAATAGCAATTTAGTGCAATTTCGCATCTGTTGACTTCCAGATCTAAAATAATTCCAAACTTCATAATATGTGTTATCACTCTAACATATGAAAAAATCAGATTTGTACAATGCTAAATCATTTAACAAAGAATGCATCTTTATAACCTTCATTGTAGCTCTACCCAACTTAGAAATCAGACTTCAGCAATCACAGAAATCAACAGATATTTTAAATCAAATCGCATACCAGATCGCCATGCATGGGCTGAGATCAAATGTGGAGACCACATCATACCGAGGGATTGCAGAGGATTCCCTTCAGCTTCAAGGAGAAGAACACAAATCTTGAATGCCTCTAGCCTCAACATCTCACCCCTTTTTATAAGAAAATCATAGGGACAAGTGGTAAGGATTAACTACCAGGTTTCCTGTTAAGGTGGAATAAAATCCTCCTAGGATTCTTCCCACCATAACCATTCCTTGCTAATCCAAGTTACTATTTCAAGAGGTGTGATTTATATCCCCGAATAAAAGTTGTTTCCTTGGTTAAACTATTTATAAAGTAAAAACCCCTCTTTCCTTAATCCGCATGTATTTCTCTTTTATAGTAACATATATAAAATCCAAATGAGGTACAAGGTTAAACCAAAAAAAACTCCCAATCAGACTATAATTAGAACTAGTTCTATAAACATGCAAGCCTTTAAGTAAAATATATTAACATGTACCAGTGGTAGTTGAGAATTATCAGTTGGAATACTTGGGAGGGGCATCTAATTAATTCTTTACAAAATCCACTCATGATAAAACAAATCCCTTCATCTTACAACTTTGTCATTACCATATATCAGATTGAATTAACATACCCATTGTTACAACTTGCCCCAAAGGATAAAACTAGATTGGTAAGGATAGAACACATATAAAAGACAGATGACTGACTTGATTAATCAAGAAACTCTAACAAAGAGATGCAGGTTTTAGCAGATGATTGTATCACTGGAAATGATATGTATAGGTACCATTTCTACAAGAATTGGCTGATGAAGCTATATGGAAAGGAAAATGGCTTCTAGAATAGATGTTGTTCCATTTCTCTATTGAGAAATGGCCAAGAAACAAGAATTTCTCGCAAGAAATGGTAATTTCTTGGTCATTTGTCAATAAATTATTGGGTTTTTTTTGCCCCGGGTGGACTTTTAAAAACCCCCGACATGAAATTTTCAAAAATAAACAAAAATAAACCCTTAAAAAAAATTTCTTACCCATCCTTTACTTTGAATTCAATTACAAGTTCTTTTGGACCTTATTACAAGTCCCTTGGTTTTAGCTTATCACTATGTACTTGTAAATTAGACTTTTACCAAATTTTGGATGCAATCCACAAAACAATGCATGCAATAATATTATAATAAACCCCTTGTTCTAAAATCTATTTGATATGAATGCGAATTGTTTTACTGAGATTGAGGTTTTGAGCCAAATTACGATGTGGACCTAATTTGACTTAAACTTTGATACATTGTATCTTTTAAGCATTGAAATGGATCTACTAAACCATTTCTTATATTCATATTATGGAGGTAGAATGATGATGTTTCTTATACTCCAAACCTTCTGACCATGTTTCTCATTTCGTTACCAATGCATGTTTCTCTTTCATTTTTATTTTAACGTATGGTGCCTTTTACTAAGCTTTGCATTTTCGGATTGGGGTCGTACAGTGACATTACATCCTTCACCCCTTAAAGTTAACACCATCCTCAGTGTTACCCCTTTTCCCAGCCTCGTCTCCATTCTTTCTTCAGTTCTCATTGCTTGCTTGGGTATTTCCTAATCCCTTTGATTAATGGGATTGGGTCATCATCCTACATTTATAATCATGCATGTATACTAGCATCGCAAAAATAACAATGTATATCTTAAAACAACATTATTCAATTCCCTAATTCATAGTAGCTCCAATACGCATATTGGTTCTATTCACCAATAACATATTACTGCATAGCAACAAGTTTACCTGTAGTGTATATACTCTATTCCAAGTATTATTTTCCTACAAATGTCTTTCTAGTATCTCTGGATGCCCTCCATCCTAGCAAGCACTCCAAGTGCTAACAGTACTCCGAGTACTGATGCAAGCTACCCAACATAAGGACAATACCCTTATTTAGGCGTATCTCCTTCCTATGCTATTCAGGGCACTTTGCCAAGCTGAGGCACTTCTTTTCTCACACACCATAACACCTAGAGGTTATTCTCTTCACAGAGCCCCCACTCTCATTACAGTCCTCTTATGTGGCGTGAATGTCTGTAAAAAGAGTCCTAACCAAAACCTCTTACATCGAGGCATCCCCAGAATGGGTATTGGTCCCTAGCTAGCCGGGGAGAAATATAATTCTTGCCCACTTTCTTCTTTACCACGTGCCTCGTGGGAAAACAACTTTATGCACATGAGATTCGTCTCATCTCTTTTCAACTTATCACCATCATGGGTCCCTAGTACTCCAAATGGCCACAGTTTCCTCATGCATACAATCATTCCATGGTGGTCAGTTTATCATAACATTGATTCAAATTATAACGTCAATATTCCATAATAAACTATTTAACATCTCAGTTACGTAAGTCATGACTTACTTGATTTCTTGTTCATCAAATATGATCCTTTATACTAGTGCACTCTTTCTTTACCACTAAGGAATTCTTGGTTTTATGCAGAACATATTTCATTACTCACCTTTTTCTGCACCATAGCCCAAGTTCATAAGAAATCTAATTCCATAAACTAAAAATAATTGTTGTTGTACCTTTTGCATGACCCAATACTCAGGATTTAGTTGCAGGCCAATTATTACAATATTTGTATTATTGCAACTAACTTAAATCTCTTCAGCACAACTGTTCATTCGGGTCCTGCGTTCACTTAACATCCTTTTAGTAAGTTAAAGAAGTATAATCATGAATTAACTAGAACTTCTTATGAGTAATCACATTTTGTTTTATAACAGTTGCACAAGATAGTATTTTTAGAACCAGATTAATATTCACTTCTTCATTTACTATTATGCGTAATCATAAAATAACCATTGCCTTATTTATTATGAACTTAAGATGATAGCAAGTCCGTAACAAAACTTAACTTTACCTCAAATTTATATCCATTTAGGACTCAAATTCATACGCTAGTGATGCATACACCTATAGAAGGAGCATCAAGGGTCTGGTCCATCCAACTACTCACAATTTCTTTATGGACTCACCTTTGAGAACCGATAGTTCGTTCGACCTATCAAGTACGACCAACCAACCACAATTGTCTTTAGTGACTAGTAATTTGTGTATATTTAATGAAACCTTAGTGTTTATGCATTTATAACACTCTTATCATCCATTTGACCCAATGTGCATTTTTAATTCAGTTGTGGTGCAAAATACAAGCTAAGCTAATATCAAACAACGTCTTTAAAGAAGTGTAGCAACCAACAGTCTTTAACAAACAAGCATTAAAGCATACCCTTAATATGCAACTAGTGGAGATTTAACTAAATCCCTTGGTATGTAGGAGAATTAATGTTAATACACTACCTGAAATCAATACAATATTTACAATTTTGAGGATCTGAAGTGACTTTTCTTTGGACTACTGTCACACATCTCCACATTTTACCTTGATTTTTGGGTGCTAGACCTTGAAATTAACATAGCACCTATTACTCTTTGCTAGGCCTCAGTCAGTGATGTTTAGGAACAATGCCCATAATGAACATAATGCATTTAAAATCCTAAAACGTATTACAGGCCCTACCATAAGGTGTTCACTGCAACATCCTTAAGTGATGTAAGATAGCATGTACCTATGCACAAGTTTAACTTGCCTTGGAAATTCAAGGCACTGTTGCCATCCCTGTTAAGAACTTAAAACTTTTGAATGATGCATTATTAACTAGTATAATTAATTATGCACATATACTACCTTTAATAATTCTGTGTAGTGCTTGAAATAAAAACAAGTGAATGCCATTGCATAACACCACTTGACATTTAATCCTATGGCTTGTATATTCAACATGTCAATCCTCATTTCCGCTCATGTTTTGAGGTAGAAAAGAAAAGTTACCATTATAAAAGACCATGATGGTTGTAATCAAAATGTCATGTGAAACTTCAAACCTAATCGCATGAAGTTTTTCTTAATATCACATATTTAGTTCTCCTAACTGCTTCAACAGCTAGCAAGTCCGGGAATAGCTCCTATGATTCTTAATCCACATACATTGTTGCTAAAACTTTCCAAGATTTTATTACATTGCCAAATTCAATACCTGACTTTAGCAGAGGGAAAACCAATTTAGAATTGAGCTTAAACCAAGGGCAATAGAGCTTAACAACTTCAATGCAACATGTTGTTTTTAGACATTAGTTGCATCAAGAAGACAACCCCTTCGAACGAATTCCTAAACCTAAACATGATCTCATTACTTGTCACATTTTCTTTGGAACATTCCTTGTGCCATATACTTAAGTATCATCAGTAAATATGCACAGTAGTGTCTTCAAGAAAATTTCCAACTTAGGTGTGATATTGTTAATTGTAGTATAGCAAGTTTTCATATTTTTCCATCTCTTCATACAGCTAATTAGAGTGAGTTTTACAACTCAGTTTTGCACTGCCTAGATGAGAACAACTATTTATTTAAGATTCATATAGGCTGAATTCAGTAAAGCTTGCATCTCTGGAAAAAAATTGGAATATACTGCCTAAGGTGACAATGCAAGAGGAACTTGCCAATATTGTTCTCTTAAATAGTCTTAGAACAATAACCAGCAGTAACATTGAATTAGCAATTGGCCAAAGTATCTCTTAGTAATCGAAATTTCTGGTTGTGGACATTTTATTAGGAGTAATAATACCATATATGTTATTTCATGTCTAGATGGTGCTGATTTTGTGTATGATGGATGATTCATTCTTATAACAAGGTCAATGACATTAAAATGAAAAAAATACGTTTTGAACGAAAACCTTTGTTCTCAAAAGAAAATGAAAGAATAAAGAAGAATGCTGATGATAATTCAAACTTACACCTATATCAACCATCCATAAGAGCGTCATAAAACTATGAATAAGATCTTCCAAGTCGCTACCCTTAGCACCCTCATGAATCGTCAGAAAAAAATAGTATTATAGAAAAAATTATTTTTATAAAAGAAGAATAGGTGTAAGGATAGAGACTTTCATTTTTACTAGTTAAATAAATTTTGGAAAAACATTCTAGGTCACTTTAAGAAGTGTCTATATTTATCCCTTTTATATTCTAGGAAAAGGTACTCTTATACTAGAGATATAACATTCATCATGCAAAGAAACTTAATAAAGTGATTATCACGGTACTTATCTGGTTTTAATTCGACAATTGATCTCGATAAAGCATGAACAATTCTTCTCAATAAAGCATGAAGTATCGCGTCGCAATTTTCTTCCAAATGTAATTCGACTTTCCTGCAAAATTATCATGTTAGCCCATTCTTAAGGGTTCAGTGTTGGAGCTGGCTTTGATACCATATGTGACAGCCCCGCAATACATTGTTGTGGGATTAGAGAAAATGGGTAAATTTTTTCATTTCTATGAAAGCTTTAAACCATCCAAGTAATGTGCTTTTGAATTGAACATCTGTAAAATACGTTTAGTAACCTAATTCAGCAATAATAATTTATACTCCATCTATAACACCATTACGTAAAGAGAGTATGCACAACATAAAAACACAAAAGGGCAAGACAACCATATACGTGGTTCACCTCCTTCATGAGGCTACATCCACCAAATTTTTGTTATTCCTTTTATTAATTCTTCCACAATGATGCGACTTATTTGTTAGAATTAGTTTCATCCTTGAAACAAAGCGAGTGCAGTGGAAATTGCATTTCCCAATCCCATCAAGATTACTTATGAAATGATACCCAGTCCAAAGGACAAAAGGGGATGCTCACGGCTCAGCTCTGCACAACCAGTTAGCATACAACCGATACTAGTTCCATGTTATCCAAAAATGAGCTCACGTCCAAACACCATGAGTTAGTACTTGGTATATAAAAGGACGGCTTAAGCTCTATATCAACATGTTGCTTTGTCCACGATTCCTTCTAGATCTGAAATAACTTCAAACTTTATAATATATGTTATAACTCAAAATATCTTCAAACTCCATCTTTCAACAATACATTAATACATAATTCAACTTTAAAAATATAAAAGCACTCAGTCTTCAACCAATTACATTCACAACCCAGATCAACAATGATGAAAAGTTTAAATATTATACAGAAATTATTTTCCAGATCGATAACAGATATAGGGAGTGATGTAAATACCAAAAATCACATACATATGTATAAATAACAAATCAAATCCATCGTTTAACCACTAGATGAAAACGTGGGCATAAAATAAAAATAGAGTTTACCAAAACACAAGTCCAAGCTGTCATTTAACCACTAGATCGATTTTCCTCTTGAAATCGCGGCATAAAAGACATAGTTTTGGCAAAGCACAAAATCATGTCATGGGTAAAACCCAATATTGTTTTCTTTCTGAAATCGTGGCATAAAAGATAGAGTTTAAATAAAGAATAATAATCAAGTTCTAGCTAAAACCCAGATCAATTTTCTTTTCTGAAATCGTGGCATAAAAGATAGAGTTTAAACAGAGAGCAATACCAAGCTGTAGCTAAACCCTGGATCGGTTTCCTTTTTTGAAATCGTGGCTTAAAAGATAGAGTTTAAATAAAGAATAATAATCAAGTCATAGCTAAACCCCAGATCGATTTTCTTTTCTGAAATTGTGGCATAAAAGACAGAATTTAAATAGAGAACAATATCAAGCCGTAGATAAATCCTAGATCAATTTTTTAAAACAGCTCTTTGACAAGCATGCAATCTCCAGATTGATAAAATCGTCAACATATATCTAACATACCTCTTATACCTCAATGCCCTTAAGGGTGGAATATGGGTAAAAGTTTTGTTTCGTCATTGCTACAAAATGAGTCTATCATGTTAGTGGCATATTTTACATGATATTTTATTGAAGCATGTCCAACCAAATTTATTGATGTCAAAACTACATGCAATGTATGCCCTCTAGTATTCACATGATTAAGTAATCCCCTCAATGGCAGGATGCTTAGGTGTAGTAAATTATCTTGCTATTTGATACATACTCTAAGGTTCCTTTAACCACCATTTATTTACATTAACCTTTGAAGATGGGTCTCTCTTAAGCAAGGTCACTGATTCAATGGGTTACTCATTGTGCACTTTCGATCATACCAAACATGTCTTTACAAAACATTCAACCATAATCTATTAGTGGTTTAGCTAGAAACTGCAAGCATTTTTAATCATAGTGCATTTAAGATGATACTATGTGCGGACAAAGCATTACAATATATTTTCTTGATTACCTTCTATAGTAGAAAAATCCCTCAACATAGATTACAGAATAGCTTCACATGCACACAAAACAATGCGAGGAAGTAGAATATTCTGACACATGAAAATCATTTATAGTGCACCCTACATTAGACATCAGTGATAAATTGAGTATACACAAATCAGAAAGCAATGTACACGGAAAACAAGGATGAGACATATGTTTACGTGGTTCACCTCGTCCATGAGCCTATGTCCACCAATTTGTTATTCATTTTATTGCTTTATCAAATAGAGTAAATTACAATGTCTCGGCACATCCATGGCCGGTTTACCTTATCTCAAGGTTCTTCGCAGAGAGCCTCTTGTAACTCAACAACCCTCTTTTAGGACCCTTATAACCAGCTCATAAAATAATTAACAACCCCTTGGGAACACTATGAACTTTGTCTTTAATACAACATTTAGGTACCCTAATCGGTGGGTGTCGTTGAAAATTAACCTAATACTTAGTCAAGTAAAAGGAGCTACTATTGTCTAACAATTAGGGGTAATATTCATTAGACCCAGTAAGGATACTTTTATTCCTAAAGTACTCATTATATAACTGTGTGATTTATGACATAAGCTCATATACTGAATCCTAAAAATCTCTGATATAATCTTTACTAACAAAATATCATGAGAGTCCCTATACCATATGAAGTATACCATTAGGAGACATTGTTCTTATTACTTTCAAGAATCAATAGTCTTTTGCTAGTTACCACCACAAACTGTGCAAAATAATATATATATATATATATCCTGCAATTTAATCTCATTTCCATGTTTTATGCTAACCAACTATTTCTCATAACTAAGTATCTTCCAGAGACTTCATTTATAATTCCTACACATTATCCTCTAGAGCAAGCAATAAGCACCACAACTGCTTACTCATATCACAACCATAGCCAAAAACGTTTTTCCCACTCACTAAAATCGATTTCATAGTTTACCGATCGATCCCATAGGGTATGGGAAAAGAGATATGGAACCTAAGCAGAAAGGATTTACTCATTAAGAACTGAAGCAACCATGCGGTCATGTATCAATTCTTTGGATAACTCACTTATGTGGTTCAATTAGTTCTTCCAATGAAAAACCAAAAACAAACATGAAGATGCCACGTCCTCATGAAAACAATCACACTCAAGAATAAGGGCGAAGACGCATCTAGGGTTTTCTCTAGATTTGCAAAAGGGAAAACCCCAAAACACAACTATGGAGATTACAAATCCATACGAAATCAAATCTCAATCAAGTATGAGGTAAGTGCATATGTTACTCCCACAATAATTCCCCAATGGTTTATACTTCCCTTCATTCAAAAAGAAAGAATAGAACATCATCAAAACGTAGCCTGTATCTTAATGGAAAACACGTACATCCAAATAATTTCAAAGTACACTATAATTCAGAGTTGAAATTTAACTACATCGTCAAGATATTGCCATTGAATATGCAAAGTTTTGAAAAGGATGTTGATAAGCATTAACTAAGCAGGAATACTTGAGTTATCTTGACTATCATAGTCGACAGACTGCTGCATAATATTGGGCTCTTAAATAATTATTCTTTGACTCAAAAATTTCAAAAATAAAAAGGATTAAAGCCTCAAACTCGCTCATCATATCAATTAGATGTTGAGCGTGTGGTTTAGTCTGGTGTGATCTTTTCTTTCCACCATTAATACATCCAGGAACAAGATAAAATGCAGTTTATAATACATAAGCCCAACCGTTTCAAAAGAATGACTATACCTGAGTGAAAGGACTCCCACGCTTTGACAGACACTGGTACCATCAGCTAGCGCGTAGAGGTAAATGCCTGGTTATCTAATCTTAGGCTTACCTAATGCCATAGAGTAGATCCAGTAGAGGTCGTTCCCCCCAGCCAGCGCGCCCCTACAAACATATATACTACTCATTTCTTTCAATAAGGCCATCCTCTTCCTATCAGTCCGGCAAATTCCTAACATGGTCCTACTTTTGTAACTATCGGACAAGTTTTCAGGCCATTATCCTCGCGACCATTTCAGCCCTAAGTTGAATGTGTGTTCAGAAATTATTTAATTCCTTCCTTGGCATGACTATTGCGTTAATAAATTATTTAATTCCCCTCCTTCTGTCAAGCCGATATTAACACACGAATGAAAATAGATTTAATCCATTGGTTAAGATTTCAATAGTTTTGCTGAAAGAATTTAATTTTCCCTTAAAATAAAATATAAAGGTTACAATGTAAAAGAGATTTGAGTAATCTTTGTCGGAAAGACTTAATCAGTCACTAGGTATAAAAGGAAATAATTCTATCATTTAGACTTTATAATTATAATAATCCATGTCTTCTTCTTTTAAAAATACTTTAATGTCTAAAGGACTTAATACTATATTTTCTTTGTCCTTATGATTATGATTTATATCATAATACTCCATGTTTCTTGTTTATTATTTTCCTTATAGATGGACTACAAATAATGATACTTGTCTTTTATGGAGACTTAATTTATCATTATATCATATGTCCTTTATTTATCGTTTTTCTTATAGATAGATTTCAAATAGAAATACTTTGTCTTTTACGAAGACTTAATTTATCATTTTCCTTGGTCCTTATGATATACTTTATATCATATGCCTTTTATCTATCATTTTTCTTATAGATAGATCTACTTGTCTTTTAATTTATCATTTTTCTTTGTCCTTATGATATAATTTAAATCATATGTCTTTTGTCAAACCCTTTTTTCGATCCTTTAGTGGAAGTCCGTCAACCACCCTAGTTCTTTCCGCACATGTGTTTGTCAACCCCCCTTGCATTATTAAATTTTCGCCTAACCAAAATAGCATTAGACTAGGGTTTTTCACTTATGCTTTCCTTTGGGTTGTGTACTGAGGGAAATATTATGGCTCCCAAACCTAGTGGTTTTCGAGTTTCCTGCCGTTAAGTTGTCTTGATGTTTTATGATTTAGGAAGTTAATCACCTAACTTTCAAGTTTCTTCTGGTGGGGCCTTGGCCTTGAGCTCCTCACCGAGAAGCCCTCGTACAATAACATTCAAAGTTTAAATTTGCTTAGGGGTATATAGGAGGGACATTACATCCTTCTCCCATAAAATTAACATCGTCCTCGATGTTCTTGTACTTCAACAATTTTCCTTCCTTTTTTTTTGAGTCGTCCTTGCTTTGCTTTGTCTTTCCAGTCATGATCCTGCAGAATTTTTCCTCAACCTCACAAGGTGCTATTTGTTTAGGACCTATAGTTTCCTCGAACACAATTTGGGTCTTCCCAAAATTTATTTAGTAAACTACGTTATAAATTATAATTCAGCAAAAAACATAAGCAAAAGACTCTTGTGCAACACCACAATTACACTTTATGGAATGCTTTCTAGCCCTTTTTTTTATTGGTATCATAATACCCAATTATTTCTATAATGCAATTGATTAATCAATAAAACATGATTACTATCCTTTGAGTGTTGGTTTTATCACCTTACACATTAAGCATGTAATAGTCTAATTACTCGAAAATTCGTTTAACCGTTTTATGTTCGTTATGTTTTCCAAACTCCCTTGAGTTTCCTTTTTCCATTCTTGGGTGGACTTACAATAATTTCTGAGGTTAGTCTCCCTTTTAACCGCTAGTTAAAATTTTTCCCCTCAGTGACATCAGACAACGTCCTGTCTTCCAGATGTCCACTTTTTTTTTGCCTGGGTCTTTTTTCCACACCATATGACTAACACCAATGTGCTCATGCGACAATCGATTGCCTAACACCATTGTGCTCCCACATCATGTATGCCTAACACCAATGTGCTCATGCGGCATTCACTTGCCTAACACCGTGGTGCTCCTGCGACATTCAATTTTTTTTTCCTTCTTCATATTAAGTATAAATTTTAACCTTCACTATTTTTAACGCACACTCATTGGTGCTTAGCATGAATTTACTGTCATTGTCTCGATTCATGAATCAGCTACATGGTCAGTCAAATCATTCATTGATAACCCAAACTTTCCAATATCAGAATTTCATAATTTGCAGCGATTTTAATCATCATCCACGAGTTATATAACTCTGTAAATCATCTAGGGAAATTATTTCTTACTCTTTTCTAAGCAATTGGGCGCAACTTATACAAACACATGAGGATTTTACCCATCGCAGTGCACGTCAACTGCATCAATGGTCATAATATTTATGAAGCCTGCAATGTTAGTATAATATCATCTATGGTTAATCCTTGGTTTACAAAATTTGAAATTCAACAATTTTATAATAAGTAAGACATCACCCATACTTAACCTTATTAATTAAGGCGTTGAATTACTAACAGCCAAATCCGGCTGAGCATATCCTGCAATATTAGCATATAACATTGTACAACATTCATCAATAAATTTAAATATCAACTTCTTCAGACGTCCTTACTCGTCTATCTTTGGATATTTGCTAGTGAAGGGATATTCCAACTTTATTCCACATTCATGAGTGGCGATGCTAGGGACACGGATATTCCTATATAATTAGTACTCAAACATAATTTCATATCTCGTCTACTTATGTCCTATCGTACAACTTTTATAGCTCATCTGAATGCAAGCCTTTACATAGGTGCACTCTTTCCACACAACCAATAATATTAGGTACAACACACCATCGTATTTACCTTAGCTGAATTGTAGGCCAAGTTCATAAGTCGTCTGGTTCCCCTTGAAGAAGTGTTGTAAGGGATGTTGTCGTTCTTGTGAAAATGTATAAGAGATCAATAATTCCAATCTCATTATGACCTAAGTAATAACAATGCTACCAACTTCTCAATGGCTTTAATCACAAGATTAACAACAAGGTCCTTCAAACTAGTATTAGAATCAATTCTAGGTTTCTTACTAGGATCTACAAATAGACATATGATATCAATAAGCATTTGATTCCAACAATTAGTCTATTTGGCTACTAGATCAATACCCAAAATGAAGGTACCATCCATGAGCTAATCAAAACATAAGATAGTCCAAAATCAAAACTCTAAACCAAGCACAAGGAACCAATTCTAGAACATTCACTGATGAGACCATGATTCTAAGAATTCATTTACTACAAATGCCAATTTAATTTTACTATGAAATATAACATTGAATGGGTATATAATATAGATCTCCAGGAAAAAATTGGCACCATAATACGACATACCTTGGTGCATATCTCACATTACATATAACATAGAGCGAAAATTTCAACTATAAGAAACAAAAAAATGTTCCATAATACTAAAAAACTAATTGCCAAAATGTACTTTCTGATGTTGCTAGTCTGGAATTAGACTCGGTTGTTTCCAAAAACTTTAAGAGATATAGACAGAGCTTCATTGGGTCATTTTCCATTTTTAAATCTAGTTCTATCATCTGATTATACTCTAACTTGCTCTCAATAGTGATAATAACTTTTTCCAATGTCCACCATTTTACCATATATTTCCGAAGTTGACATCCATACTTGATCAAGACACGATGTAGTTTAAAATATCTATTCCTTCCACGCAACCAAATTTTTAGTTTACTCTAAAATTGAAAGACAGGTCATCAATATTTGAAAAGCACTTTCAAAATGGAATTTGTCTCATATTTCGAATTGACAACGGTTAAGACATCCAAAATCCCATAAACAATGCTATCCCCACACTTGCAGTGAATTCACGCTAAATTTTAGCAATAACATACAATCACAAATTACCAATTAGACTTCATATAAATCCCATCTATAACACTACTCTCCAACCTCGTTTATTTTTACACGCTCCCAAAAGACATGACCAATGTGCTTCCCTCTCTGCTATTGTAATACCAGTTTTGGAAAGTGTAAAATGTCAATCTTCAGCAGCCTCAAATGTATGAGACCCCACATGAATGCCATACATCTTTTCTCTTACCAAATGCTTCTTTCTGTAATATTCCAAATTAAACCAATGTTTAAAAATAATCCTGCCTTCTTTGTACGCAAACAACAATCGCCTGAGACTAACAACATATCAAGGTGAAGGAAAACCTTGATAGTAACAACATATTGCTTGAGACTTAATAGACAAGATGAGAACATATCATAGTATGTAACTCAGCAGTCTACAAGAGAATTGAAAAGCATTCATGATTCACCACATCTAGATGATAAAACTAAAAAAACTAGTATATGCAGAGATCCATCCAAACCCCAAAATATATCAAACACTCAGGACCAAAAACCCTGCAGTGCACTAAGTTTCAGGATAAGATGGACTTCTGTGAGTTTTATTTTATTTTATTTTACCAAGCCTATACAGATATATAATCATGAAAAGTTTAGATTGTAAAATATATAAAATTTTAAAATCCAAACTTCTCATGTTTTGTTATTAATATATTATTGTTGTGACTCTGTAACTGATAGTTAGAAGCCTGTATTGTTGTTTAGAACCACTAATTCATGCAGAAACAATGGTTGCATGTAGTCCTTCTCTACCTTACCAATAATTTAATTGTGTAGTTTAAATAAAGACGAAAACTGTTGTATTAACCATTCATAAACCCTTTCGAAGGAAAATCAAGGAAAAACCAGATACCTATGTCCTTATGTCGTCGGCTTAACATGGAAGTGGAAAAAAAGAATGGCCATCTTTTGTGATCTGAGAAGATGTTCCTCCTTCTCTGAAATTGTGGCATAAAAGACAGATTTTAAATAGAGAACAATATCAAGCCGTAGAAAAATCCTAGATCAATTTTTTAAAACAACTCTTTGACAAGCATGCAATCTCCAGATTGATAAAATCGTCAGCATATATCTAACATACCTCTTATACCTCAATGCCCTTAAGGGTGGAATATGGGTAAAAGTTTTGTTTCGTCATTGCTACAAAATGAGTCTATCATGTTAGTGGCATATTTTACATGATATTTTATTTAAGCATGTCCAACCAAATTTATTGATGTCAAAACTACATGCAATGTATGCCCTCTAGTATTCACATGGTTAATCAATTCCCTCAATGGAGGGATGCTTAGGTGTAGTAAATTATCCTGCTATTTGATACATACTCTAAGTTTATTTTAACCACCATTTATTTACATTAACCTTTGAAGATGGGTCTCTCTTAAGCAAGGTGACTGATTCGATGGGTTACTCGTTGTGCACTTCCGGTCATAGCAAACATGTCTTTACAAAACATTCAACCATAATCTATTAGTGGTTTGGCTGGAAACTGTAAGTGTTTTTCATCACAGTGCATTTAAAATGATACTATGTGCAGACAAAGCATTATAATATCTTTTCTTGATTACCTTCTATAGCAGTGAAATACCTCAGCATAGATTACAGAACAACTTCACATGCACATGAAACAATGTGAGGAAGTAGAATATTCTGACACATGAAAATCATTTATAGTGCACCCTACATTAGACATCATTGATAAATTGAGTATACACAAATCAGAAAGTGATGTACATGGAAAACAAGGATGAGACATATTTTTATGTGGTTCACCTCATCCACGAGGCTACGTCCACCAATTTGTTATTCATTTTATTGCTTTATCAAATAAAGTAAATTGAAATGTCTCGACACATCCATGGCCGGTTTACCTTACCTCAAGGTTCTTCGCAGAGAGCCTCTTGTAACTCAATAACCCTCCTTTAGGATCCTTATAACCAGCTCATAAAATCATTAACATCCCCTTAGGCACACGGTGAACTTTTTCTTTAATACAACATTCAGGTACCCTAATCGGTGGCTGTCATTGAAAATTAACCTAATACTTAGTCAACTAAAAGGATCTATTATTGTATAACAATTAGGGGTAATATTCATTAGACCCAATAGGATACTTTTATTCCCAAAGTACTGAATATGTAACTTATGTGTGATTTATGACATAAGCTCATATACTAAATCGTGACAAACTCTGATATAATATTTACTAACAATGTAACGTACTCGAAAGTGGTACAAGATTTATATTTTTAAAATATATGATACCACTACTCTTATGGAAATTGAGTGACGAAAGTGAAACATACTGAAATAAAATCAGCCATTCCTTTCACTCCTAGGATCCATACTTTAACAGATTAGGAAAAGGAACCTTTAAGTGACAACTTTAGCTTTTAACCCTTATTAGATTATCTATCGCCTTATAAGGATTAACAAACAACTTTTCTTATACAATCTTCCTTTGGATTCAGTTTATTAATAAGAAATCCTTCTACCATCTACGAAATCCTTACCATGAGAACATAAGATAAATACATCAATATGTATGTAAGATATCATCATCAAAGACACCCAAATTGTAACATCCCCAAATGAACTGGAATGAACTGGAATCGATTCTGCGAACTGTTTACTTTATAACAAGAAGATTTAGCTATACCAATTAGATTAAGTTTGTTTTTATGTTACTTAACCATAAAACATTCTTAATGAATACCAAAGATAATCACTCACGTACATATTGTTATTTCCGATCAGACTACATAAAAGTATACTCAAGACACATAAATGTTTATGTTTATTTATATTCACCTAAAAGTTTACTCAAGGCACATAAATGTTTATGTTTATATTATATTCACCTTCAGTTCATACGCCTATTCTTTCCCCTTTTTCTTGCAAGATGATTCAAAGATTTGTTCCAACCTTCAACAATTCTCTACACACCCAATTAGGAGATTCTTTCCATTTACGAATTAGACAAAACAATGAATACAATGTATTGGTCTCATAACTGTCCTTGGAAAGAAACAATACTAAAGAATCCTGTTCTTTACTTCTGCTAAATACAATCCATAACACCAATTCTATAGTATTCATCACTTCTTATAAACACAGTAATAGGAGAAAGGTCAAGAAACTCCCAGGGCGGCTCTTAAGTAAAATTACAGGGTTAGGTAGTTACAACTTGATAAAAATGAACATCTATCTCTGAAGCAAATGGGTTGCATATTCGGGTTTATACATATGTTGTATGGTGTCCACCATGCTTTCATCATATGAAGGCTATTTTCCATCCCTACTGCGACACCTCCCCTGCACTCACAACTTAGCTTTAACCTAGTAAGTCATCAATGATCACGAATAACATCATACTTGAATATTCAACTATTAGAAGAAAGAAAGCATATTTCCACAAACATATCATTCTAATAAAGCAACTAGTAATTTTAACCACTAGCACTTAAATCTTCATTTTCTAAAATAAAATACTGATCCGACTGAAAGCTCGACTTTGCCTTTCCACCCAACAACCTGACTCTATATGGTGTGCGTTATTTCTCCTAGAGTCACCTGAGAGCTTGGGCGATGAACCCACTAAGGTAAGGAATAAGGTTAGAACCCATCCCAAGTTCCCTAAGCAAGATCCACCGCTCGACCGTTCTGTTATAAACATATTGCCCAAATAGCTCTTAATACAATAGTGTTTTCCCAATAATGTTTGTGTTTATAATTTCAGTCACCCAAACTTTCCTTGAAAACCTTCCCTGTAGGAAAACTTGTTATAACTGCTTACGCAATCCATCAGGGGTAGTTTTGCAACTTCATTATAGTTTATTGTATTCCAATCTACAAATGGTAATCATTATTCAGAAAAATAAAAGGATTACTATTTAGTGGAATCCATCCATCTCTTCACTTACATGGTTCTGATCGTCATAAAAGGCAGAGATTTTAGATAAAGATCATAAAAGGCGGAGACTTTAGATAAAGATAAGTCTTCCATAAAAACTAAACCCAAATCGATTTTGTATCTGAAATAACAGGGTACAAAAGACATAGATTTTTATAAAGAGCGATATCAAATTGAATATATCGATTTCCTTGCTTAAATCATTGCACAAAAGGACAAAGTTTAAATAAAGAAATAATATCAAACTCCAGATCGATTTCCTATCTAAAATCATTGCACAAAAAAAGAGTTAAAATAAAGAGAAATGTCAAATCTTCCAGATTGATTCCTTGCAGAAATCGTTGCACAGAAATTAAGGGCAAATCTCAATCTTCCTTCTGAAATCGTGCACAAAAAACAGAGTTTAAGTAAAGAGCAAATCTCAAATATTCCTTGCTGAAATCATGCACAAAAAATAGAGTTTAAGTAAAGAGCAAATATCAAATCTTCCATATCGATTCTTTGCTGAAATCATGCACAAATAACAGAGTTTAAGTAAAGAGCAAATCTCAAATCTTCCTTGCTGAAATCGTGCACCAAAAACAGAGTTCAAGTAAACAACAAATCTGAAATCTTCCTTGCTGATATTGTGCACAAAAAATAGAGTTTAAGTAACGAGCAAATCTCGATCTTCCTTGCTGAAATCGTGCACAAAAATAGAGTCTAAGTAAAGAGAAAATCTCAAATATTCCTTGCTGATATCGTGCACAAAAAATAGAGTGTAAGTAAGGGGCAAATCTCAATCTTCCTTCCTAAAATCGTGCACAAAAGCAGAGTCTAAGTAAAGACCAAATCTCAAATCTTCCATGAGATTTAATATCAAAAAAAAAAAACATGATATAGTCCATCATTCTCAACATCGATGGTACGTAGCCAATGAAAATATATTAATAACCAAGTAAATACTCATCATCTAACAAATAGTATATAAAACATCCTACAAGAAAAGTTCAAACACAGATACCAGCATAATTGCCGAGGACTCCCTTTAGATTAATGGAGCAAAGCGCAAATTCCCCAATACAGAATGCCCTTGCCCATGATCCTTTCGCCAACTTCCAAGAGGTTGTGTGTGTTCTTTTCCAATTTCACTTCCTTAAATAATCCGTAGAGCTCTAGTTCTCTCTTCTCCCAGCGCATGTGGGATTTGTATATTGTAATTTTTTTGGTTCAAATAGATTCTTCTCTCAATTAAAAATTATGCGCAAGTTAATATATTTCTGTCTTGGTGCTAAAATCGTTTCCCTTTCAATTATTTTAACCTTCTTAGTTGTTTAAATTATATTACCCATTTTTCTCCTTTTTTTGAAATCTATTATCTCTTCCTCTATACCAAGGTATTAAGACTGTACCAAGGTTAATATAAAAGGTTATAGATATCACTTTTTACCTTATTAAAAAGTATATCCTTTTTCTTAAATTTTATTATAACCTTTTATTATAGTAACCTTTCCTTTACATTGAGGGTTAATATAAAAGGTCTTATATATTAACTTTTCTCTCTTTTAGTATTTTAACCTTTCCAATTATACATCTTAGTATCCCTTTCTTTTATGCTAAAAGCATTTTCATTTTAACTATATTACCTTTTTCCTTTTAGCCATACAGAGGTTTTTTTTTTTTAAATTCAGAGTTAATATAAAAGGTTGTACACTTTTTTTGATTATTAATTTTTTCCATTGTAATCATATTAACCCTTTAAATCTTGATCTTGATCTCTTGAGCATTAGTAGGACATTTATTCTCTCACACAACACCAATGTACTAACAAAATATCATCTTTTCTTTTAAATAATGCCCAATAATGTCAAACTTTACAAAAGGAAAATTATGATACTTATGCCCCTTCATTTAATATTGGTTGTGCATCATCTATTAAATGTTTCCCTTATAAATGTATCACATGGTGCTATCTTTTTTAATAGGAGGTCATAATTGTTGTATGAGACAAAAGCATTGGGACATCATATATTCCATTTATGTGGTGTAAATGAGGAAATCAAAGTTCCCTTTTAAGATTAACACATGTCTTGTAACATTATACTAACATTTTAATTATGCATACGATATTGGAACTATATCCAAGGTAACATAAGAGGTATTCATAGGAGTCTTATGCCTTCTAATACTTTTCTTCTTTCTCTTTTCATTCAAGGAGTATATATATATATATATATATGTATCTTAAAGGAGTTTTCTACTTATAGGAAAGATCCTCTTTCCCTATCCTTTGGTACACATTATTAACAACAATCTGCTTAGCATAGTGGAATCGTATAAAATAACCGAGTTAACTATTGTACTCCAACAATTTGCATGCCCCCTCGTTTCCTCAATAAGTAAAGCATTGTTTCTCAATTGATTCCAACTTATGCACAACAACTATCGTGTTAGTGAGTAATCACAACTCACTATTTTCCTTAGAACTCACAAGAAATATGATGACCCATAGTGATCATTGATCGAGTCGCTAGGTTCTATCCATGACTGCCCCTCCCCCCTAGTTGATTTGTCGCCAATTGTCATTTTTTAGCCGTTCAAAGATTTCATTCTTTAACCCTATCAACCATATCCGCAACTTGACACAGTTTTAAAGTAGGTACTTACAGTGATGTTTACTTATACTATGAGTTTTGGGTCGAGGTGGCGAGGGATGTTACAAACAAAATATCATGAGAGTCCCTACACCATATGAAGTATACCATTAGCAAACATTGTTTTTATTACTTTCAAGCATCAATCATAGTTTGCTAAGTTACCACGGTAAACTGTGCAAAATAATATATATATATATATATATATATATCCTGCAATTTAATCTCATTTCCATGTTTTATGCTAACTATGTATTTCTCATAACTAAGTATCTTCTAGAGACTTGATTTATAATTCCTACACATTATCCTCTAGAGCAAGCAATGAGCACCACAACTACTTACTCATATCACAACCATAGTTGAAAATGTTTTTCCCACTCGCTAAAATCAATTTCATAGTTTACCGATCGATCACATAGGGTATGGGAAACCCGATCTGGAACCTAAGGAGAAAGGCTTTACTCGTTAAGAATCGAAGCAACCATGCGCTCAGGTATCAATTCTTTGGATAACTCACTTATGTTGTTCGATTAGTTATGCCGATGAAAAACCAAAAACAAACATGAATATGCCATGTCCTCATGAAAACAATCATAGTAAGGAATAAGGGCGAAGACGGATCTAGGGTTTTCTCTAGATTTGCAAAAGGGAAAACCCGAAAATGCCACCATGGAGATTGCAGATCTGTAGGCAATCAAATCTCAGTCAGGTATCAGGTAACTACATATGTTACTCCCACAATAATTCCCCAATGGTTTATACTTCCCTTCATTCAAAAAGAAAGAATAGAACATCATCAAAATGCATCCTGTATCTTAATTGCAAATGCGTACATCCAAATAATTTCAAACTACACTGTAATTCAGAGTTGAAATTTAACTACATCGTTAATATATTGCCATTGAATATGCAGAGTGTTGAAAAGGATGTTGATAAGCACTAACCAAGCAAGCATACTTTAGTTATATTGACTATCATAGCCTACATCCTGCTGCATAATATTGGCCTCATAAATAATTGTTCTTTGACTCAGAAATTTCAAAAATAAAAAGGATTAAAGCCTCAAACTGGCTCATCATATCCACTAGATGTTGAGCGTGCGGTTTAGTCTGGTGTGATCTTCTCTCTCTACCATTAATACACCTAGGAACAAGATAAAATGCAGTTTATATTACATAAGCCCAACCGTTTCAAAAGAATGACTATAACTGAATGAAAGGATTCCCACGCTTTGGCAGATGCTGGTACCATCAGCTAGCATGCAAAGGTAAATGGCTAGTTATCTAATCTCAAGCTTACCCAGTGCCATAGAGTAGCTCCAGCCGAGGTTGTTCCCCCCAGCCAATGCGCCCCTACGAACATATATACTGCTCATTTCTTTCAGTAAGGCCATCCTCTTCCTATCAGTCTGGCCAATTCCTAACATGGTGTTGCTATTGTAACTATCAGACAAGTTTTCAGGCCATTATCCTCGTGGCCGTTTCAGCCCTAAGTTTACTGCACGTTTAGAAATTATTTAATTCCTACCTCAACATGACTATTGTATTCAGAAATTATTTAATTCCCCTCTTTCTGTTAAGCCAATATTAATGCACGAATGAAAATAGATTTAATCCATTAGTTAAGATTTCAATAGTTTTGCTAAAGGAATTTAATCCTCCCTTAAAATAAAATATAAAGGTTACAATGTAAAAGAGATTTGAGTAATCTTTGTCGGAAAGACTTAATAAGTGGTTAGGTCTAAAAGAAAACAATTCTATCATTTAGACTTTATAATTATAATAATTCATGTCTTCTTCTTATAAAAATATTTTAATGTCTAAAGGACTTAACTATATTTTAATTATTTTAATTAATTATTTTAATTCATGTCTTCTTCTTCTTAACACTATATTTTCTTTGTCCTTATGATTATGATTTATATCATAATACTCCATGTTTCTCGTTTATTATTTTCCTTATAGATGGACTACAAATAATGATACGTGTCTTTTATGTAGACTTAATTTATCATTATATCATATGTCCTTTATTTATCATTTTTCTTATAGATAGATTTCAAATAAAAATACTTTGTCTTTTATGAAGACTTAATTTATCATTTTCCTTGGTCCTTATGATATACTTCATATCATATGCCTTTTATCTATCATTTTTCTTATAGATAGATCTACCTGTCTTTTAATTTATCATTCTTCTTTGTCCTTATGATATAATTTATATCATATGTCTTTTGTCAAACCCTTTTTCCGATCCTTTAGTGGAAGTCCGTCCACTACCCTAGTTCTTTTCGCACATGTGTTTGTTAGCCCCCCTTGCGTTATTAAATTTTTGCCTAACCAAAATAGCACAAGACTAGGGTTTTTCACTTATGCTTTCCTTTGGGTTGTGTACTGAAGGAAATATTATGGCTCCCAAACCTCGTGGTTTTCCAGTTTCCCACCGTTAAGTTGTCTCGATGTTTTATGATTGAGGAAGTTAATCACCTAACTTTTAGGTTTCTTCTAGTGGGGCCTTGGCCTTGAGCTCCTCACCCAGAAGCCCTCATACAATAACATTCAAAATTGCAATTTGCTTAGGGGTATATAGGAGGGACATTAGAATATAAAACAATGTTTTAGACAAGGCACATATTATGCAATCACCAGATAATAAACACTGTTTTGACAGAGCATAGATCCAGCTAGCATGCAATCACCATATTGATAAAATCGTGGCATATAAAACAATGTTTTAGATAAGGCACAGATCATGCAATCACCAGATAATAAACGACATTTTGACAGAGCATAGATCGAGCTAGCATCGGATCACCAAATTGATAAAATCATGGGCATATAAAACAATGTTTTAAACAAGGAAGAGATCATGCAATCACCAGATTGAAATAATAAACAATGTTTTGAAATAGCATAGATCCAACTATCATGCTATCACCAGATTGATGAAATTGGGGCATAGATAAGTAGAGCACAGATCTAAGTTTTCACCAGATCGATTCTTACGAACCGTGGGCATAAATAGAAATAGAGATTAGACAAAGCACAACAACTAATGTGGCCAGGGGTATTCATATTTGGGAATGCATACTTATCAGAGTTTTCCACAAACCAATATCAAAGGCATACATTGAATTCATATTAAATCTAATAGCAATTTCCTGCAATTTCGCATCTGCTCACTTCCAAATCTAAAATAATTCCAAACTTCATAATATGTGTTATCACTCTAACATCTACAAAAATCAGATTTGTACAATGCTAAAGAATTTAACACAGAATGCATCTTTATAACCTTCGTTGTAGCTCTACCCAACTTCGAAATCAGAATTCAGCAATCACAAAAATCAACAGATATTTTAAATCAAATCACATACCAGATCACCATGCATGGGCTGAGATCTAATGCGGAGACCAGATCATACCGAAGGATTGCAGAGGATTCCCTTCAGCTTGAAGCAGCATAACGCAAATCCCGAATGCCTCTAGCCTCGACATCTCGCCCCCTTTTATAAGAAAATCATAGGGACAAGTGGAAAGGATTAACTGCCAGGTTTCCTTTTAAGGTGGAATAAAATCCTCCTAGGATTCTTCCCACCGTAACCATTCCTTGCTAATCCAAGTTACTATTTCAAGAGGTGTGATTTATCTCTCTGACTCCAAGTTGTTTCCTCAATTAAACTTTTTATAAAGTGAAAACCCCTCTTTCCTAAATCTGCATGTATTTTTCTTTTATAGTAACATATATAAAATCCAAATGAGGTACGAGGTTAAACCAAAAAAAAATCCCAATTGGACTAGAATTAGAACTAGTTCTATAAACATGCAAGCCTTTAAGTAAAATATATTAACATCTAGCAGTGGTAGTTGAGAATTATCAGTTGGAATACTTAGGAGGGGCATCTAATTCATTCTTTACAAAATCCACTCATGATAAAACAAATCCCTTAATCTTACAACTTTGTCATTACCATATATCAGATCGACTTAACATACCCATTGCTACAACTTGCCCCAAAGGATAAAAATAGATTGGTAAGGATAGAACACATATAAAAGACAGACGACTGACTTGATTAATCAAGAAACTCTAACAAAGAGATGCATGTTTTAGCAGATGATTGTATAACTAGAAATGATATGTATAGGTACCATTTCTGCAAGAATTGGCTGATGAAGCTGTATGGAAAGGAAAATGGCTGTTAGAACAGATGTTGTTCCATTTCTCTGTTGAGAAATGGACAAGAAAGAAGCAATTTCTCCAAAGAAATGGTAATTTATTGGTCATTTGTTAATAATTTATTGGGGTTTTTTTCTGCCCCAGGTGGACTTTTAAAAACCCCCAACATAAAATTTTCAAAAATAAACAAAAATAAACCCTTAAAAAAAGAGCATTCTTACCCATCCTTGACTCTAAATTAAATTACAAGTCCCTTTGGATCTAATTACAAGTCCCTTGGTTTTAGCTTATCACTATGTACTTGTAAATTAGACTTTTACCAAATTTTGGATGCAATCCACAAAACAATGCATGCAATAATATTATAATAAACCCCTTGTTCTAAATCTATTTCATATTAATGCAAATTGTTTTACTAAGATTGAGGTTTTGAGCCAAATTATGATGTGGACCTAATTTGACTTAAACTTTGATGCATTGTATCTTTTAACCATTGAAATTGATCCACTAAACCATTTCTTATATTCATATTATGGAGGTAGAATGATGATGTTTCTTATACTCCAAACCTTCTGACCATGTTTCTCATTTCGTTACCAATGCATGTTTCTCTTTCATTTTTCTTTTAATGTATGGTGCCTTTTACTAAGCTTTGCATTTTCGGATTAGGTTCGTGAGGGGACATTACATCCTTACCCCCTTAGGGTTAACACCGTCCTCAGTGTTACCCCTTTTCCCAGCCTCGTCTCCATTCTTTCTTCGGTTCTCATTGCTTGCTTGGGTATTTCCTAATCCCTTTGATTAATGGGATTGGGTCATCATCCTGCATTTATAATCATCCATGTATACTAGCATCAAAAAAATAACAATGTATATCTTAAAACAACATTATTCAATTCCCTAATTCATAGTAGCTCCAATACACATATTGGTTCTATTCACCAATAACATATTACCCCATAGGAACAAGTTTACCTGTAGTGCATATACTCTATTCCAAGTATTATTTTCTTGCAAATGTCTTTCTAGTATATCCGAATGTCCTCCATCCCAGCAAGCACTCCAAGTGCTAACAGTACTTCAAGTATTGATGCAAGCTTCCCAACACAAGGATGATACCCTTCTTTAGGCGTATCTCCTTCCTGTGCTATTCAGGGTGCTTCCCCAAGTTGAGGCACTTCTTTTCTCACACGCCATAACACCTAGAGGTTATTCATTTCACGGAGCACCCACTCTTGTGAAAGTCCTCTTACGCAATGTTAATGTGTGCAGAAAGAGTCCTAACCAGAACGTCTTACATCCAGGCATCCCCAGAATGCGTATTGGTCCCTAACTTGCCGAGGCAAAATATATTTCTTGCCCACTTTCTTCCTTACCACGTCCCTCATGGGAAAACAACTTTATGCGCATGAGATTCTTCTCATCTCTTTTCAACTTATCACTGTCATGGGGCCCTAGTACTCCTCATGGTCATAGTTTCCTCATGGATGCAATCATTCCACGGTGGTCAGTTTATCATAACATTGATTCAAATAATGTCAATATTCCATAAGAAACTATTTAACATCTCAGTTACATAAGTCATGACTTACTTCATTTCTTGTTCATCAAACAGGAGCCTTTATACTAGTCCACTCTTTCTTTACCACTAAGGAATTCTTGGTTTTATGCACAACATATTTCATTACTCACCTTTTGTTTCACTATAGCCCAAGTTCATAAGAAATCTAATTCGATAAACTAAAAAGAATTATTGACGTACCTTGTGCATGACCCAATACTCAGGATTTACTTGCAGGCCAATTATTACAATCACTGTATTATTGCAGCTAACTTAAATTTCTTCACCAAAGCTATTCATTCGGGTCCTTCCTTCACTTAACATCCTTTTAGTAAGTTAAAGAAGTATAATCACGAATTAATTAGAACTTCTTATGAGCAATCACATTCTGTTTTATAAAAGTTGCACAAGATAGTATTTTTAGAACCAATTTAATATTCACTTATTCATTTACTATTATGCGTAATCATAAAATAACAATTGCCTTGTTTTTTATGAACTTAAGATGATAGCAAGTCCGTAACAAAACTTAACTTTACCTCAGATTTATATCCATTTAGGACTCAAATTCATACGCTAGTGACATGTACACCTATAGAAGGAGCATCAAGGGTCTGGTCCAGCCAATTACTCCCAATTTCTTTATGGACTCACCTTTGAGTACCGATAGTTCGTTCGACCTATCAAGTAGGCCCAACCAACCACAATTTTCTTTAGTGACTAGTAATTTGTTTATATTTAATAAAACATTAGTGTTTATGCATTTATAACACTCTTATCATCCATTTGACCCAATGTGCATTTTTCATTCAGTTGTGGTGCAAAAGACAAGCTAATCTAATATCAAACAGCGTCTTTAAATAAGTTCAGCAACCAAGGATACCATTTATATGAATATATATAACATGTTAAAACTAAACTGAAAACCAAATCTGATGTGATCTAGGTTTGCGTAGATTCAGATCTTTACAGCGAAGGCGACCCATGTTTCCATGTAAGTTGCGGTTCCATGAAAATGAGGTTGCGGCATCCAAGGGACATAATACCTAAATGACCAGTGAGGGAAAACAATGCAACTTAACGTACAATGCAATAGTTTTGGATCATCATCAAAGCAAGACATGGTCTAAGTCTTGGTCACACCCATCGTAGCAACAAGTTTAAAACCCATAACACGCAGGGGAATGGGAATCGATTGTAAAACAAGATATTCAAACCACAAATGCCAGCCATTGAGGTAGGACTCGCAGTCCATGAAATCAAGTTCAGAAGGAATCAAACAATGCAGATGAGTCGTAGGTGATTCATAGGCAAGGTTTTTAAAATCAGAATTGCGTGCACAGCTCAGTAAGGTTTGTACTGGGATCAGAACTTAGAAAAATAAATCTCCTATATCAAAACTAATTTCCACATGAAAGCTAAGTTCTTATATAACCCTTCAACCCCGAATCGGGTGTCTAAAGAAACACATGTAAGTTTTGAATTTAAAACAACCAAAAAATGATGGACTTGGCTGCAACCATTTCACAGATTTGTTCGCAAGCTAGTTTTGGGAGTCGTTTGCAGAGGGTATAACATGCATACACCATGAAATTGAATAATCAATAATCAAATCAAAACGATACCATCACATACTCAATAATCGAATCACAAGAAAATACAGATGCAAGGCTCCATTATAGAGGGAAATTTACATATGAAGGCATTCAATAGTAAGCAGAATATCGAGTTACCTCAAAGATAGACCCTGAGTTTAGTTACCTCCGAGATCGAATCATGGAGAGCTTGGACCTAGGAAAAAATGGAAGGAGTGGGACAAAAATGCGGAGCTCCATCCTTGAACTGCTCTCCAAGGGTTTTCCTTATTTTCCTTTGTGTGCCTTTTTTCATTTGGCTCTCCCCTCCTTTTAAAGGAGATCCGAGTGATAAAAGAGGGAAACTCAAGACACATGTCACTCTCCTGCTTACCTTGTGGCAACAAATTCCCTCAAACTTGCTGAAGGTGTCATTATTATTCTTTTTGTGAGGATTCCTCCATATCAGTCCAAAATTAGCTTCATTAAAAGAGGAGGTAATTCTTCGACTGTTAGAGAATCCTAGGCATACGTTATGCCTTACTTTAGAACCTACAAATAATTACATGTGTAGGTTGGTATATATATATATATATATATATATATATATATATATATATAATTATGTTGTATTGGTTATAATACCAAATGCTCATCCAATTCATACATGTGTATATATATATATATATATATATATATATATATATATATTTTTAATGTCGCTTTTACCCAAAATCTCGTGACTAAAAAACCTACGTGTAATTATGGTAGTTAGCTTCCCTCTTCTTCATCATTAATATTACTTGGTTAAATTTTACTATATCCCTAAGGCATTTTTAACAACTAGTCTCTCCTCCTATTGGATTCGTTTTCGTGTCAAAAGTTTTGTCAATGCCTCAGGTATCCTAAGTTTACTACTTAGGAAATTACTAGATTTCGAGGTCTTGTTTTTGGTGGGGCCTTGGTCTTGAGCTCCTCACCAAGACAAGTACAATAATCATTCATAATTACAAGGTTTGCAAGAAGGATATTACACTAATTTTGATAGAATAATCAATTTTTATCTTTAACACCATTCCCATCAACAAAGTTAAGTTAGTTTTTATTAAATAAACAAGGTACACATGTGTAGGAGCAAAACAATGATCTATACAATTCATTAATTCACCGACAGTAATAACTAAGATGTATCAATAGTTTAAATCACTGAATTAAGACATAAGAAGTAAACGGACTAATAATCACTCTATGGATACGAGAGTAACATGACAATATGGGCAGTTTCTGAAGAGATTGAAAGTATAACTAGTGCATGTATAACTATAAGAATCGAAGTAGTAATCAGCATTACGGCATCTCAATTAAAACACAACAATATGTATAACTGAAACAACAATGATAGAACGTAAGAACAACTTACGACCAAACTATGGTACAACTAGTGTATGTTATATTCTGCAAGTTTAATAGTGTTCCATTTAGATAGTTTCTACTAGCCTATAATTTTTAATTTTTTTAATTTTTGGAGACATTAAACATCTCATTGGATTTCCATGGGAAAACTAATTTCTTTCATGCTATCATTACTTGATAAATAAAAAATGTTTTAGCCCACTACCTATTAGAAACATTTGTTGTTTACATATATACTTGAAGTGATGTGATGTGGTACATTCCATCTAAGAATCCGTTAACTCTTCCCTTTTATGATACAAATAAAAACACTTTTATGGTTAGGGAAAACTTTTGGGTTAATCATTCTAGAGAGACTTCATTGTACCTTGACCTAGTGTGACATCGCCAAAATACCTTGTTGCGGAATTAGATAAAGTGGGTAAAATTTTTTCATTTTTTTTATTAAAGCTTTAAACCATCTAAGTAATGTGCTTCCAAAATGAATGTCTGCAAAATATGTTTAGTAACTTTTTTCACCAATAAACATTTATACTACATCCATACTAACATCATCATGTAAAAAAAGAGCATGCACAACATAAAAATACAAAAGATGAGACAACCATATACGTGGTTCACCTCCTTCATGAGGCTATGCCCACCAAGCTTTTGTTAGTCGTTTTATTCATTCTTCCATAAAGGGGATACAATGATGCATCTTATTTGTTACAATTTATTTCACCCTCGAAACAAGGCGAGTGTAGTGGAAAATTGCATTTCCCAATCCCAACAAGATTAGCTATGAAACATTACCGAGTCCATAAGACAGAGAAGGATGCCCGCAGCCCGGCTCTGCATAACCAGTTAGCATACAAACGATACCAGTTCTATGTTATCTGAGGATGAGCCCACGACCAACACCCTGAGTTAGTATTTGGCATAAAAGACAACTTAAGCTCTTATGATAGCATGCTGCTTTGTCTATGATTCCTTCTAGGACTGAAAGAATTCCAAACTTACAATATATGTTATAACTCTTAAAAATCTTCAAAAATACATCTTTCAACAATACATTAATACAGAACATATAAAATCACCGAGTATTCAACCAATTACTTCGAGTTCGAGCATGAACTCAACTAAACACAAAATAAAGGAATTATTCACAACCAGGAAAAAGGGTTAGAATATTGTACTCCATGCCGAAATTATTTTCAGTCTTTAATTCAACCATCGCTTAGCCACCACATTGATTTCTCATCAGATCATGGTCATAAAAGACAGAGTTTAATAAAGCACAATATTCATCCTAAACCGAGTTCGTTTCCTTTCTGCAAATCGTGGCATAAAATCCAGAGCAATATTCAAGCTAAAACTGTGACCCAGATCGTTTCCTTTTCGAAAATCGTGGGTTAAAAATACAGAATATAAATAACAACCAATATCCAAGCTAAAACTAAACTTTCTACAAAGCTAAGCCCAGATCGTTCCCTTTTCTGCAAATCGTGGCTTAAAACAATATTCAAGCTAAAGCTAAACTTTCAGCAAATCGTGGTATAAAATACACAGAGCAATATACAAGTTGAGGCTAAACTTTCTACAAATCGTGGCATATAATACATAGAGAAATATACAAGCTAAGGCTAAAATTTATGCAAATCGTGGCATATAATACTCAGAGCAATATACAAGCTAAGGATAAAATTTCTACAAATCGTGGCATATAATACACAGAGCAATATACAAGCTAAGCCTAGATCGGTTCCCATAAACCATGGCATAAATAGAAACATAGTTTTCCAAGTACAAATCAGATAAAAAACGTGGGCATACATAAATAGCTAATGAACAAAGCACAGATCATGCAAAACCCTAGATCAAAATAGTATGGCAGCGTTGACAAGCTTCGATACATCGATCAGATTGAAGAGATCGTGGCATATATAAAATAAAGAAACAGAGATCATGCAAAACCCTAGATCAAAATAATAAGGTAGCATTTGACAAGCACCGATCCAGGATATAAAGCAATCTCCGTATCGATAAAAAATCATGGCATAATAAACAACATTTAGGCAATGAACATCCAGACTATAAAGCGTTCATCGGATGGATGAAAATCGTGGGCATCATATAAACAGCATTTAATAAAAGCAATATTCAGCCAATGAACAGATCCAGCATTCACCAAATCGATTTCTCTAAAATCGTGAGCATAATAAAACAAATGCTGATAAACAGATCATTATTCGGATATGTGAGTGATCTATAACAACAAATAAAACAAAACCTTGAAAGATAGATCATTATTCAGATATGGGAATGATCTATAACACCCAATAAAGAAAACGATGAAAATGAGATCATTATTCACATATGGAATGATCTATAACAACAAATAAAAGAAAACGTTGAAATCCCAATCATATTCAGACTTGGAATTGAATATAACAACTATAACAACAAAAACACAAAAGTAATATACACTGATAGATCACTGGGAGATCATGCCCCCTTTTTGAAAATGGACTTCGGTCCTATATCTTCCGGATTACAAAATACCTTTGTAAAATTATAAACTCTTTAAGATTATAAAACTTTGAAGGGCGCCCCCTTTCCTTTGCATTTCTCTCCTTCTCCTTTAATAATGTGTAGGTGCCTCATTTCCTTCTCTCCGACTCCATGTGCAATTAATAATTTATATCCTTTATGTTTAATATATTTTTATTTTAAAAATATCTATGCATACTTATAATCATTTGTCTTTAAGATAAAATCATTTCTCTTCTAATTCTAACATTTTCCAAAGCCATTTTAACGATATCAAGGCTTAAGAAGAAAAAGGTCTTCTAAAAGTTCTACACCATATAAACGTTTTGTTCTTTCCTTTTACCTCAAGGAATATATATATATATATATATATATATATATATATATTATACGATTAATCTATGCTTATATGTAAGAGCCTATTTCCTTCATTACTTTCATACATCTAAATTTACCAATAATAACCCTCTTAGAATAGTGGAATTGGTATAGAATATTTCTAATAGAAGGATTAACTCGCCATACTATAACAATGCATGGCCCCCTTGTTTTCTCAAGTGAGTAGAGCATTGTTTCTTAATCAACTCAGATTTATATACAAACGAACATTGTGTTGGTAAGTAAACACGACTCTTTATTCTCTTAGCATTCACAACTATCATGATGATGCATAGTCATCATTCATCGGGTTCCCAAGCCTTTACTTTTCCTAAACACCCCTTCCCCCTAGTGGATGTGTTTCCCTATCGTTTTCTCGTATCAAGTTTCACCCTCTAAGTCAAAAAGTCGAATCCCTAAACCTAGGATGTTAGACTCATAATGGCATTTTACTAAGCTTTGCATTTACGGATAGGGGTCGTGAGGGGACATTACACCTACCATTTGACAATTTCATATCCCCATTTGTTGGATTGGGATTTTTCCTAATGAAAGAAATGTTAATATGTCTATAATATTTGTAGTATAAACAATTGAAAGGTACATTTTTGTAGTCCAAAATATGCTAGAACTCCTTATCACCCATAATGAAGCTAATTATGCCCTTTAGAAGACCCTATACAAAATTATTTTCACAATAATTTTTTCCACTGCTCGATTGAAAGGTTTCATAGCAACTATATACATTTTCAAGAAGATATCCAACTTACGATATAAACCCTTAGAATATTCTCCATCGAAAACTCAATAAGGAAAGGCGATATAACCCAACATGTGTATCCTAGTATCACTTTCCTCTATTAAGTAAAAACATCACAACCATTTAAAGAGGTAAAGAGTGGAGTCACACCATCAATACACTCAATTTTAGTTGGGATTCATGGAATTGGACATCCATATTACAATTACCTTGTGAAGTGCCAATATCCTCCAATTTCCTCTTTCCCGTGTGTTTTTCAACCACTTATTTTAGAGAGACTAGGGGGAATTTGGTACGTGCATATTACCCTTTGTTTGACCTAAATTCTTCCTAGAGAAAATAAGTTTAAGATGGCTATAATATTACCATTATGAACAATTGAAAGGTACATAAAAAAATTTCCAAAACTCCTTACCACCCACAACAAAACTAATTACCCTCTAGAATTCCCTCCATGAGATCTATTTTGACACTAATTTTCACCATCACTCAATTGGAAGAATTCATAGCAACCATAAATGTTTTCATGAAGATACACAACTTGTAGTTTGTAACCCTAAAAATATCTTTCCTCCAGAACTCAATAGGGAGGAAATATAATTTAACCCACATAAATATCCAAATAACCCTTTTCTTTAGTAGGTCGAAACATCACAACCATTTAAAGGGAATTGATCTAAAACCATGGGCTGCCATAAGCATTGTTTCCACGATAAATTGAATATTGGCATTGAACCCCTTAAACCTCTGGTTAACACTATGGATGTTGAAATCCACCAAATAAATGTAGAAGGGACATTGATTGTCTAATGAGCTTAGTGAGGCCTCCCAAGAAACTATAAAGAGTTTGCTTTAAGAAATGGTGGATCGGGATGGAATGCTCCACAAAAAATGTTTAATGGACATTGATGCTCTCTTAAGCTTATTCATGGCTTTAAAGCAACTATAAATTGTTTGCTAGAAGATATGATGGATCTCAATGGATACCATAGAGAAGTCATCAACTATAAATATGAAAACAAAATCATATTTATAAACATTAACACTAGACTAGGCAAACTGATGAAAGGCTATGACAATGCATTTTGTTAAAAAAAAAGATGCTCATGACAAAAAGGACAGCCCCCATCAACCATGTATCGTTGTAGTTCATTGCCTCACCTTAAAGAGAAAGATGCTCATGACAAACAAAAAAGATGAGAAAACGGGTGAGAAAATCCAAGTAGATAACCTTGTACTATGAATGATATCGGTTTAGGTCGAGTTTGACATTTTCAAAGTCGGCGCATAACCGAATAAAACTAATAGGTTTCTTATTAATAGAAGGAATAAACTCACAATTCAGACAATAGTTGAACTCATATGCAAGATCATCCTTGTAGTGAGACAGTAACTTCGGATATATTTAGGAAGTAGCTCAACAAAGAAAGCGAATTCAAAAAAACCATTCGATTTTTAACTACTTTCCATCGAATTTGTTAGAAAACAAAGCGAAGAGAGAAAAAAAAAGTCGCTTCTATCCATTTTCCATCATCAGATTTGCAAGAAGACAAGAAAAGGATCGATTTTTTTACTTTGAATTTCTTTGTTCAACAACAAGATGGGCAACATGATGGGCAAAGACACGCAGAAAGGAATTTCACTGTTAGAAAATGATAAAATCACAGACAAAGAAGTTGTCAACACGTCGCGACTACAAGAAAGTTCTCCTTTTTTACAGAAACTCAAAGAAATCATAATTCGTCTTTGGGTTTCTTTGTTCAATAAGGTGGGCAACAATATGTTTCTGGGCACGCGGAACAGAATTTCACCGTTAGAAAATAATAATATTTCCTCCCAGGTGCGTATCAATGAACAATTAGAAGAGCTAATCAATGGGCAAGAAGAAAATATTGAGAACAATGTTGCAGAGGTGCAAACAAACCTTGGTTCGGTAGCTAATGAAAGGGAATTATTGGATCAGAAAAATAGAGAGCTAAGCACTGAAGTAATGTTTCTAAAGTCCCAGTTCAATGAGTATAACGTGAAATTGGCTCACTTGAAAGATGAGATGGAGAAAAATGCGAGTGTTCTGCAGAGGTATAAAACAGAAAAGATTGATATGCAATGCGAGTTGAAAGAATCTAAAGAAAGGATTCAGAACTTGCTTGCCAAAACTGCAACAATGGAAAATAAAATGAACAGCCTTGAGCTACTGGTGAATGAAGGAGGCGAACAGCGACTGGATTTAATTGTGCAGCATAAGGTGACGGAACATCCTCTTCGCCAACGAAATGAAACCCTGCAAGAAGAGGTGGACAAAATTGGACGTTTGCTGGATGAACAAAATCAGAGAGTTGAAGAGTTGGAGACTGCTCTGCATTCTTTGGACAATGATCATGAAAATGGAAAACCGGAATTAATTGGTACGCTCAATAGTAGAACTGGTGGCATGAACTGGTGGCCTTTTTCAATTCCAAAGGCACACGATAATGATTCTTCTTCGAAGGCACAAAGCACATGATAATGGGTTCTTCTTCAATTTCAAAGAAAATGGTGGCGTTAGATTGCTATTAGTACTGGCAGGCAGGCTGAGCAGTATAAGCCCCAAGCAAATTATTGAGAATCTCAATTGGCAGCAATTTTTGTTATCTAGGTAATTTTAAAATAGGGTATTTAATCTAAGAGAGCAAACTAATGTGGCTAGAATTGCAATATGTTTGAAATAGCAGTTTCAAGAACAAAGTGGATAGAAATTACCAGGTTCCAAAAACAAATTTGACAGGAATTGAGCAGAATTTGGCCAGAAAAAACATGGGGTTTTAGTTGTCTTTTATCCCAAGGGCTGAAGCACTCGGAGGAGGCTACTAATTATTGTGTTGAACAAATTTGACAGGGATTGATCAAAATTTGGCCAAAAAGCTAAGGGTTTTAGTTGTCTTTTATCCTATGCGCTGGCACCAGCCTACTAATTATTGTGTTATGTCTACTGCTAAGAATTATTATGTTCTTTTGGCATTTATTTTAGTTACTGTTTGATTTTTAATATTTTTTATTTTAACTGAAATTTTTATTTTTTATTAATTTTCTATTATTTATTTGAAATGTTATTGGCTAAGAAACTTGCTTATTTATTATCTTACTTGTTTAAGGCAGGTCTCACTATTCTCAAAATGTACAATCATTTAATTCTTAACCCTAAGACATAGGGTCATTTAATATCTTGATATTATAATCCATTTTTTGACCTTACACATGCTCTACAGCCCAAAGTGGTATTAAGACAATATTTGAGACAATACTTTTGTAAAGTGTCTTAAATTAAGACAAAAATAAAATTGTGTATTGTATTAAATATTGTTTTTAAGCGGTTGTCTTAAACCATTGTCTTAAATTTAAGACAATAGTTTAAGACAATAATTGAAGACAATACTTTAAGACACCCTCATCAAGACGATATTGAAGACAATACACAATTTTCTTTTTGTCTTAAGTTAGACAATTTACAAAAGTATTGTCTCAAATATTGTCTTAATATCCCCGTGTATGGAAATTGTCCACTTGAGACAATTTATAGAAATATTGTGTCAATACTCTCTTTTGTTTATCTAAATACTATTTTCTTAAAAAACAAACTACAATATCTTAAATCGTATTGATTTTTTGAAGGACATAGTGGAATTGAACCACCAATCTTCTAAAGCACACCCTTTACCATTGACCTAATGCCCTTTAAATAAGTAAGGCAAAGATGTATATTTCATATTGATTTACAAAATAGTTGACAATACAATACACCAACTAACTAATAGTTTATGTGCAATATATTCATAGATCTACTCTCTAAAATAAATAAAAAATTTGCTGAAAAATAGAACACACCAACTAACTAATAGTTTCTATGCAATATATTCATAGATCTCCTCTCTAAAATATCATTTTTTTTACCACTAGAGGCTTAACATAGCAGGGTTTAATTCGATCTCTCGAAAAGTGTTAGATTAAAAAAAAAATCTCATAAGAAAAGGTTTGAGATGATGTGGAGAAGAGGGAAGCTTTGATGGACACTGAAGATGTGAGAAAAATAGTAAGAAGAAGGTTTACCCGGGACATTGATAGATTTATATAGATATTCACTTACACTTTCCTTTTCAAGATCAATTTGACCAACCCAATCATGTTGATTTGGCTAGGGTACACGCTTCACAAATATGAAACTTTCAGATCTAGCAGTACACCTCTCCAAAGATCAATTTGACCAACCCACTCAAGTTGATATGGCTAGCCTTAAGGGATTGATATATCTGAAAGTTTTAGATCACCTAGTACACCTCTCCAAACAAGGTTTCACGGTTTCAAGTTTACAACTTTGCATCTCACTAGATCAATCAATGGTTATGGATCTCACCATTCATTTTCATTTTCATATGGTTTTTGTCCAAATACCCCGAAACAGAGGATGAAACACTTCTAAGAAAATATGATTTTTTTACTGGTGAGAACATAATATTTTATTATTAAAAATAGTTTTGAACATAAATAATTAAAAAATAAAAATGGGTTGATGCACAATCATGAACTCCTTTAAAGACACTTTAGATGCCACATAATACTCGAATAAACAAAAAACTCTCACTTTAGGTGACAATTAGGGGTACTTCCCTAACTTATGTGAAGATGAAGTAAAAAGAGAAAAGATAGGAAATTGAATCAGATTTCATAATATATAGTATTTATGGAGAGAAAATTTGCGTAAATGATTATAAAATTATTTTCCATGGAAGTGGGTTTTCAAAATTTCAGCACATCTTAACATATATGTTTGTGCAGGTGCAACAATATATGAGGTAAATGATGTCAATTTGGGATAAAATCTTGCAGACATATAAAGAACATATGGGCCTATTGCAACACTGTTTATTCATAATTTTTCATGAATTATGTTTTTTATTATTAATTATTGGAGTCACAAAAGCTTGAAATTAAAACCTTATGTGTGAGTGCAACACTTTAGAGGCAAAAATTAATCAAATCCTTGATTTCTAAATATAAGATAGTAGAGCTTGATCTCCTCTAGTGCACCATATAGTTTTATTGAAAAATGGTGATGGAAATCAAAAGTTATATAACAAACAATCGATGTATGTATTTTTGAAAACTCACATCTCTCATTTAGAAAAATAATTATAAATAAATAAAACATAGTTTTGAAGGAAAAAATTATATATTCATAATTATAATATCGGACTCTACAATATCCTAGATTTTCATTAAAAAAATATTGTGTATGTCATAGCAAAACACGCCATCTAAACTGAGCATATTGATAGAGTTCTAAAAGACAAGCAATAGCCCTCGTTTATTTGTCCTAGCCAATAGGTTCGGTAGTCCAAAGTTATTTTCGAACCTAATGCCAAACCTTATTCCCGCCAATTATTTTAATTTTAAAATAATGCATATGCATTATAACGCATATGTGTTATAGCTTATTCATATCACATATGCGATATGATAAAGCCATAATGCATAAGCGTTATAACGCATATGCGTTTTTTCTTAACTAATTTGGTACGAGAGTAAAAAAGAGGAATGGCATCCTTATCCCGTTATAATACCATTTAGACAACACTATGATGGACACAAATAATTTCTCTTTTTAACGGTGAATGAAGCCATGGGCTGTGCATCTAAGAAAATAGGGCGATGAACGACGCCATGGGATGTGCATCCAAGAAAATAGGACGATGAATGAAGCCATGTGATGTGCATGCAAGAAAATAGGGTGGTGAACGAAGCCATGGGCTATACATCCAAGAAAATAGGGCGATGAAAGAAGCCATAGGCTGCATCCAAGAAAACAATAATTCCTCCTGTATTTCGATCTATTTGGCTTCAAGGGAAAATTTGCAACATTAATAGAGAGATTGAAGATCGATTTATGTCAACACTTAAAGTACATTATAAAGTCATGAGAATGCTTGTTTGGTAGCTCTTTTGGATGTAAAAATGCCAGAACGAGTACCAATGGATCAGCGTACGCTCTCACTGTAGACGGCTATTGATGATTCGTCGATAAGAGATAGGTGAATTTAATCAACATTGTTATATTTATCATTTTATTTTAGTGGTCATCCTCATCCTCCTCCTCCTCATCATCATCATCACACTCATCCTCATCCTCATCATCATAGTCATCATCCACCTCATCATAACCATCATTGTTCATCATTATCTTCATCATCACCCTCATCCCCATCATCATCATCATCACCCTCATCCGCATCATCACCATCATGGTCATCATCATCATCATCCTCATCAGCTTCATCATCCTTATCAGCTTCATCATGGTCATCATCATCATCATCATCATCATCATCATCATCATCAGCTTCATCATCATCATCATCATCATCATCATCACCATCATTGTTCATCATCATCACTCTCATCCTCATCCTCATCATCATCACCCTCATCCTCATCCTCATCATCATGGTCATCATCTTCATCATCATCATCATCATCCTTATCCTCATCCTCATCATCATCATCACCCTCATCCTCATCATCATGATCATAGTTAGCATCCTCCTCATCATCACCATCATTGTTCATCATCACGCTCATCCTCATCATCATCATCACCATAATCCTCATCATCATTATAATCACCCTCATCCTCATCATCATCATCATCATCATCATCAGCATCCTCATCCTCCTCATCATCATCATCCTCATCACCCTCATCCTCATCAGCTTCATCATGGTCATCATCATCATCATCATCATCACCCTCATCCTCATCCTCCTCATCATAGTCATCATCATTATCATAATCACCCTCATCATCATCATCATAGTTATCATCCTCCTCCTCCTCATCATCATTGTTCATCATCATCATCATCACCATCATCATCATCATCATTTTTCATCATCATCGTCATCACCGTCATCATCATTGTCACAATCATCATCCTCATTGTCATCATCATCATCATCATCACCATCCTCCTCCTCATCATCATCGTCATCATCATCATCATCATCATCCTCCTCCTCCTTATCATCATCATCACCCTCATCCTCATCCTCATCATCATCACGGTTATCATCATCACCCTCATCCTCCTCCTTTTCCTCATCATCATGATCACCCTCATCATCATCATCATCATCATCATCACCCTCATCCTCATCATCATCATAGTCATCATCCTCCTCATCACCACCATCATTATTCATCATCATCTTCATCATCACCCTCATCCTCGTCATCATCACCATCTTCCTCCTCCTCCTCCTCATCATCATCCTCATCATCATCACCCTCATCGTCATCATCATCATGATCATGGTCATCACCATCATCATCATCTTCATCGTCACCCTAATCCTCATCATCATCATCATCCTCATCATCATCCTCATCCTCATCCTCATCATCAGCATCCTCATCATCTTCATCCTCATCGTGCTCATCATCATCATCATGGTCATCATCATCATTGTCGTCATCACCATCATCACCCTCATCCTCATCCTCATCATCATCATCATCGTCATCATCATAGTCATCATCCTCGTCCTCATCATCATCATCATCATCACTCTCATCATCATCATCATCACCACCACCCTCATCGTCATCGCCATCATCATAGTCATCATCCTCCTCATCATTACCATCATTGTTCATCATCATCTCCATCGTCACCATCATCCTCATCATCATCACCATCCTCATCATCCTCATCCTCCTCCTCATCATCACCCTCATCCTCATCATCATCATCATGGTCATCATCATCATTATCATCATCATCATCACCCTCATCCTCATCATCATCATCATAGTCATCATCCTCCTCATCATCACCATCATTGTTCATCATCATATTCATAAGCATAAGTAAATGTAAATTGCATATATTCAGTGAGCACTAAATCACATATGCGATACATCCCATATGCACTAAAGTGCATATGTGATATATCGCATATGCATTTTGGAGAACATGTAAAAAACCTGCTTGTTCATTAAAAAGCATTCTATCAATATTGCATATGCGATATATTGGAGGCGCGTTATATCACATATGTGATATGTGTTGTATACAAAATTTTGCGTTCCATCCTGTGGGCTATGTTTACTGTAGCAAAAGACATAATTCATTTGAACCCGCGCATAGAGAACTGTTCAATGTGCAATTTTTTAACATTACTTACATAATTCCATAGTTTTATACAGGTTTGGGTGGATTTCAATGGGGAATGTACTTAATAGAGGACGAAAGTCAACAAAAAAGGTGCTTACACCGGAATAAGCAAAAAAAAAAAAGAAGGGAAGATTCAAGAAATCGTCGGCATTCATTACATGAGAAAATAGTTCCCATTCCCCCTCAACAGATACCTGACGTAGAGGCTGAGGAATATAATCCAACATTAAAGGAAGCTGGTTATATGGAAGTTGATATTATTGATCCATTAGTAAATGGACAATATTGTGAAGAGTTCAATAATTATGTTACTCTCAATGCAAATGTGACTCATCAACAACCATGGTCGGTGGTTGAATCTCTTAATCGAAGTTGTGAGCCAGTAGTGGATGTAAACGTCACTCCAGCATTTCAAACGCCAACAAATTTTGCATAAAAACGAAAGAGAACTCCTAAATGAATACAAGTGGACGAGAGCGGATTGACTTCCATGGAAGGTAAGGTGACTAAACGCACTATCCTTCGTCATTGTTCTCAAACAATGAAACAATATTTTGATAACAAATCCAAAGCCGGTAAATGGCAATTGTTTTTAGCTTTTCTTAAATCTAGAAATATCGCAACTGTTAGAAGAAATTTAGGCATAAAAACAATGAAGAATATCAAATCAAGTAATCACATTGTTAAATCTCTTGCTATTGAGTTAACATCGATTGGTAAAAAAACTCATTCATAAGATTGTAATGTGGCTCATCGTGTATTGGCTGAATCAATTGTATGTAGATCCACAAGACAATGTCGTTTACTTAAATGCACATCACAAATTGTGCCTTTACATCCAAAGATAGTTAAAAAATATTTAGTAAGAAGAGAGAACCTTGATGTAGAGGGACAAATGGAAACATTATGGGCATTTAGCGGTAGGTTACCCCACAAAGACATGAAGTTAGTCAAAGTAGTGAAGGGCTTAGTGCACACATTTTGGCATGATAACACTAGGCCTTCTTATAACACGAAGGATGTGTTAAAACATTGTAGGGGTTCTAGAAACAATGAACCTCATGTTAAACATTATCTTGACATGACACAAACTCAACTGTTCGAGATGTTTAAAGTTTCCCACATAGAGCTAAGCTTCGGGCAAAGAAATTCAAGCCTTGGTCTGTTAGAATTGATACCATCTGGAACACTTGTTGTTGTAGATACCACATAGAGTTTGACCTATATTACCATACATTTGCACATATATGTCGTTTTTTGCATCCTAACCATGTGCATGAATGCTCAAGTACACTACCGCCAATGTCATCCAAATATTTCATCCATAGCATAATGTGTTCGAGGTAAGATGGGCAGACACATTACTTAAAGCAATGTGTAGACGGTTCTTGCAACAATTGTGGTGGGCTATCATTATGGTCTAATTGCATCCATGAAAGTGAAGATCAAGCATTTGGGAATGCAATTGTCGAGAAGCAGAATTATCAGTATGAGACATATCATCTAAATGATGGGAAAGAAAGCATGAAGATTAAATTGGTGAATTCACAGGTAAATTTTTGAATATTGACATATTAATATTCATGTTCACATTTTTTTATGTGTTTTATTGACATATTAATATTCATGTACCAGGTGTGAGTATGTGATTTTATTCCAGAGTTTTGTGGAAAGATCCAATAGTACATTCAACATGTCAATATGGCATGGTGGCAAGATGAGCAATTCAGAATATGTTGGGACACCTTCCCTCTCAGAACAATACTATCAATGGTTGACTTTGCAGAAAATTACACCCTATAACCACAAAATGAAATTCAAATTCAATACTATCACTCAGAGCAGGTGAGCATAATGGTGCATATCACGTATCGACATGGGAAAAATAGCAATGAAGAGAAACGTGTGATACTGAAAGAAAGTCACTTCTACATAAGTGACGACTGGACCCATGACATCCATTACATGCAACATTGCTTTAAATTATTCTATGATCACGTGATAGCTATGGATATACCATTTTATCATCATTTCATTTGGTCAGATGGTTGTGATGGACAGTTCAATAATGCACGTGTACTTGAATGGTTGTTTTTGTTGCACATAAAATAAAAGGTGCCACATGTATGGAACTACTTTGAAACTAGTCATGGAAAAGAAGAGCATGATGGTGCTAGTGCATGCATTAAAACTGTCATTTGAAGGGAAGAGATGAAGTTTACATGTGCTCGCCTTCGAGACGCTGCATCTATCATGGGAGAACAAGCAACAAGGAAACACTTAGTGTGAAGAATATTCTGGGAGGTGACAAATGTGGACCAATCACAAACACATCGGGTGAACACAGTGCATGGAACTCGACAGTTTCATTCAATTAGAAGCTCAGACAACTCGGCCCTACAAATTTGGACAAGATTGAAGGCTTTCTTTTGCATTTCCTGTAGCATCGGCGGATGGGATGATTGTGAGGATATAGATACCGTTGATACATGGGATCGAGTGACACTTGGCACCAATTTCAACGGGGTTAATGAAATAAACCATTTGGAAGATGATCAGACACATATTTCTACAGACTATGATCACATATCGGATCTCATACAAGAAGGTACATTAGTAGTACCTAAATAATAAAATGCATTTATGTATTGTTTACTCGACCTATGTAGAATTTAATTTATATAGAAATTAGAAATACAAGACCTTATTTACAAAATGTATTGTTAAATCAACCTATTTCCTTTCACAGGTCAGATATATGTAGTGGTTGCCCCAAAAAATAATGAATGGGGTTTTGACTATTGGTTGGCACATTTCTTAGAGGGGAAACAACCCATTCTAGAACCTGTTATAGATGATGAAAATATTGAATTCTCAACCAGATCGATGGTTATAAAAGGGGAGTACTTGACACTTGCAGCACAATAGAAAATGAAGGGTGGGTATGTATATCAGTATTATAGACTAGGAGCTATTGTATACCACTTCACCAACCTAGTAGTTGGTATAAACATCAAGCTGCGTACACTTGGTCACAAAATAGGTCACATGTACGATACTTGCTACCTCATATAGAGCACAAACGATTGATGGACACCATCGGCACTAGAGATGATCTGGATGGCCTACTTGTATGAGTGCATTGTGAGGTGCATTATTTAACCTTTAAAGTGAATTCTGAAGCACAATTTCAATTATTTAGCCTTAATTTATTCTCAATGTAATAAACATGTGATTGACAGATACCATTCATAAACATAATAATATTCAGAGGATAGTGGACACTATAAACACGATCGTACAACCTCGAGTGAGTTATCTATAAATCATGTTTGCACATTTTCATTGGGTTCTCTTTTCTTTCTTATGATGTTACTAATGTCTAGCCTTTCGTGTGCCTAGGATACAAACACCATCTATGGAGCATTGGAGGCACCAAGAATGGTGTCTTTAGACACCACCAAATAGAGTTCAAAAAATAACAAGCTCTCTTTTTATTTTTAATTTTATTTTAATGCCTATATCAATTTTTTTCCAAATATGATTAGTGCCATACCATGAAAATTTTGATTAAATGTTTGACAGAAACAAAAACACTTCCTAAAGTTAATGCATGGAAAAGTTATGAATGTAAAGAGGGAAGGTTTCTTATTTTTTCTTGATTTACTTCTTTTTTTTTTACTTATTACTTGCCAATACCAGTTTCTAATAAAAAAATTATTAGATTCCCTTCCAAAATTGTAAATAGGGAATTTATGTTTTTTCTTCATTTCCTAAATAAAAAGCAATTGTTTCTAATTCAACAATTTTTATTGGAGCTTCAATTTTATCACTACTACTTATGCCATAGCATGGATTGCACTTATTAGAGCTTTGCATGTCTCAACATAAGCTTAGTTTCCTTCTAGTTTGCAATGTCTAATCGAGAATCATTTCCATGACGGGTCATGGGGAGATAAACATATGTTTCTTATTAGTGACATAATTATTGATACTCTCGCTTGTTTTTGGTTCTCATTTTGTCACCATTTTTGGCCAATAATATTACATATTGAACACATGTTTTGTTACCTTTTTTGGTATTTTATACCATACAATGCGACATTCAGCAGCAGGTATGGTCATATTTTATTTTATGCAAGTTATGTTTTATTTTGCATTATTTTATGATTTTCTTGTTTAAACTTCGATGATATGCTATACTAATGTATGGAAATGCCATTGCAGAATCATGGTCTCCAGTGAACCAATGAAGTAGGCATTGCATTCATCCTAGATATGCACAGAGCATATCCATCACATCATCCAGCTCACCGTTCGAACCACCTACCTAACCACGCATTGCTGATAGTGGATTCCTAAGCATGAACGACATGTAATGGCCGTAAACTATTGTGAACACGTGCCGGCATCTTAGCATGAGCCTCCTTCTTGAAGATCGCTCACATGATCCCTTTCTTGACACCTTCATGCCTGCTCCGATTGAGAGTGAGTTCATATGATACATCACACGCCAGAGAGGAACCAGATTTTTGAAGAAGGATGAAACATCATATGTTGGTTATCAATTTATTTACCTATCATAACAACTACTTTATCTTAAGAGCAGTCGAACACTAAAAGGGTCGACTTGCTTGCCTTCTGTAGAAACACTATATATACTATTATACAGATGATCTCCTGCGATAAATCATTAATCGTTGAATGTTAATAGTTGATAGCTCGCGGTTAATAGCTAATAGGATCAATGGAGTTTGTAATGATAGAAATATAGTTAGTCATCTTATCAGTTTACCACAAAACTCTATAATGTTACCTTTTGATTTAATAAAAGTTCTATTACATTGTGCATGATCGTGTTCCATTAAGAAGGCATCATTCTGTTTGTTCGGAAGGCCCCACGACAACCAAAGCTTTACATATTTGTCTATTCTTCATTATTTATCTTCTTTATAACTAGTATAATCTTATTTATAAGTTTTTTATGCAATTCCATTCCTGTAATCGTTTAAGTTAATTACTTTCTGTAGCATAGATTTTATTTTAATATCATTTTGATTATGTAATTTTCCTTGTTAAGCTAGCAACCAGTTGCGCATAGGATAGTTTTCAAATTCCTTTTCAAAGTATTTACATTTCATTGTTTAGTTTTTAGACTATATTCCCTTGATTAATTCATAGTAAATTTAGCTTTATTTATTTATGTTTTTATCCTCAATTTGCTCAAGTGTATTTCAGTTTGTTCAATGATGTAATTTCCTTTTCAAATTATGAATTAACTTAGATTATATTGCTATGAAATTCAATCATTAAGTAGATTTACTTTTTTCTCTTTTACATTTCATTGGCATATGCATGAGACAGTTGTCCTCAACAAATAATTTAGATTCACTGTTTTCTTGAAGTTTAAGTATTTTCTTCAAACAAACTATCATTCAGAGATCCAACCCGCTATCCGGTCGTTCATTCAACCCTATGTGTCTTTAATCTATTTCAATCTTATCTCTTTGGTTTTCTGATTTTGTTTTGATAATAGTAGTTAGATCATGGTTATATTTCTTCTTAAGAATCTTAGATAATATTGTTTAGACTACTTGTTAAACCTTATTCTTCTTTCTCCTTTCCTTTCACCTTATGCCTAAGAATTATGTTATGTGGTTTGATCCATTGTATTGATTTGTAATTGAACCTTTGATTTAATTTTTTCCTTTGCATGTGAGGTTTAAGATTAGATGCATTAATATATTAAGTGTCTTACACATTGCTCATAGTAATACGATTTTTTCTGTTCACCATATAGTTGTTAAAGGGATTTGTAAGATAGAATTTAAATCACCTTTATAATTTTTCTACTTGTTCATAAATCATGTCAACTTTCTTGTAGTATTATTTTATCTTTTGCAAGTAGGATTCATTTGTTTATAAATAATCATGTTTACTATTTCTTGCAACTGAGCATTTCTTAGTTTGCATATTTTCGTAGAAGTCAAACTAGACTTGATCGCATTTGGTTTTTACACTTCTTTTGAGTCATTTTGATACCTCTCCTGCGACAGTTCCCATCATAGTAAATGCTTACCCTCATAATAACCAAGGAGAGTGGAACTTAGATGGTTTAGTTTAATTTATGTACATTGGTTAGTGCATGTATTGTTTTTAAAAGAGCATATCCAATTGTTGTAAATCCTTCTTAGTGTAGTCATTCTTTCAAGTAAAATAAATCTCTCTAGGTAGAATAGTTCATTGTTATAACATTGTTTATATCCAGATGTTTATAGAGTAGAGTTGTATAATTTGATACTACTCTAGTTCTTTGTTCAATTATCCTAATAATTGAATTCTTCGGAGTTTTTAATATGTTTTTCAGTTTAAAAGATCTTTCAATGTTTTTGTTAAAGTATTACCATGACCTCCTAGGAACCTTTCTACCTTCGCATATATTTTGTAACAACTCTAAGCCTACCAACCCTAGTCAATAATTAAATATTAGGTAAATTATTCAAGACAATATTTTGTCCAACATTTTGGTACTCTTGTTGGGGATTTGTTCCGTAATGTAGAATAGATATATGCTGGTGGTGGGGGAGAGGTAAGACGAGAGGTAAGAACATGTGCATTTGTTATAACAGGCACCCCCAAATCCAATAGTAGTAGTAGCATAGGATAGTTTAGTAAAATTTTGTTAAATTTTTTATTAAGTTTTTACAGCCAAGTTTTTACAGGAAACATAAAACCCCATCCATCAACTCACTAAAAAGGCATCGAAAAAAAAAGAGAAAAAACACCTATAGGAAATAGTTTTGCTGGAAACATAAAGAGATTCTTATGGGGGGAACCATAGAAAGAGAAGAGATACTGGCAGGAGGTCCTGAGGGCCTCATTCTCGACAAAGTTCAAAATAAATAACCATTGGGGACCCTCAAAATCTTCCACTAAGTCACAAAATTAGATAATACAACTTTTATTTAGTGGATGAGTTGAACTTCACTAATTTTGTCGATCTCGCCTAGGTGAAAGCCGTCTTTGGCAATTCAATAAACATAGTAACCCCACAAATTGACACATCCACAATAGCATCTCCTATTCCTATAGGACCCAATAAACAGAATGATTGATCAAAGGAATATCTCTTCTGAAAAATAATGATGGGATGGTCCATTCTCGCCTCGAAAGAAACCTTCTAGGTATACTCACTTTACAAACAAAACTTACATGAAGAAGCGGGAAGAAGAACAAGCAGCGAAGAGCAATTTCTGTCCAAAATGTGAAACTAAACATCCCCAATAGGAATGTCCATTAAACAAAACCCCTCCATGTTATATATGCATGGGTCATCATGTTTTTCCCCAGGGGATCAAGACGAATCCTACCAAGATAGAAGTAATCATTGGACTCCCCTCTCCAAAATCTCTTCCTCCTTTGATCCTTAAAAATATTGTGGGGTATCATTACTTGTATATATGTAAATATGTATATTTATTTGAAGAAATAAAGAGTCTTTTCTAATCATTTCTTTGTAGGGGACTCTTTTCTATGTTTTTTAGAATAAAATAAATCATCTAACAAATGGTTTTGAAGCTTAGTTACAAATGGTCCTTTCTATTTTTGAGGAGCTTATGAGGTATTATTTGAAAAAGAAAGTACTCTAACTTTGAAGTTTTAGAGTTCTTGTATACTATTTTCAAACCATTTATTTTATGATTTTGTTATGCTTTATATATATATGGTGTTTTGATTAAGATATGTACATTTTTCGTTATTTGAACAATTGCTCAAAAGATTTACTTTAATCATCATGTTCTTAAGAATTTTCACACCTATGGACTACTAGCTCAGATACACTTGCTATCTTAACTTGACTCTTAACTATTTTTGAGGACACTAGAGGGTAAGTGGAATTTTTGCTTGTGGGGTACATTATCCTTTATAAATAAGATAGACTGAGAGGCCTAGGAACATCTTTGAGTTATTCTCTTTTGACATGATCTATAGTTAAGGAAATTTTATGAATTTTTTTATTATAAATAATGTATTTAGTAGGGCTTAGCACGCTCTAGTACCAATTGGATTCCATATACTCTGAATCCTTATACAAGGAAAACCCACCGGGGTACTGAATAGGCTTGCTCGCTCGTAGCGGGTCAATGCTAAGTAAAAACTTAAAATTAAGAAAGTTTGATAAATGCAAGAAAACCCATCGGGGTACTAAACAGACTTGTTGGTAGCAGGGTTATGCTTGCACGGTAGAAAGATAAACCCGCCAAGGTACTGAACAGGCCTACTGGAAATGGGGCAATATCAGGTAAAAGAGATGTGGTTAATGCGCCACTAGGCACATGGTTTAAGAGAAAAATTATATACATCAAAATACATATATACATAGGCCTATCGTTTATGGTATCATTAAATAATAACCATAATATGACCTTGGATCTCACAGTATAAATTCAATCAATATCTAGGACATTGTTATCCTAGGAATGGGACCCATAGCTGCAAACTTCCACAAATTAGAAGGTGAGTTCAAGATTTCTTAAGAGGACAAGATATCCTTACAATGAGGCAAGGATGACTATTTTTCCCTATGGTACCTTCACTTATATATTCATCACATGATAAATGATAACTTTACATATCTTCACATTTGAGCACTGTTATTTTTGACAAATCTATATATCTGAATCCTTTCCATTTATTAGTTAGTCTTTTTCTCTTTCATAAAATTATAATAGCATGATTGATCTTCTGTTAATTTATTTTGAAAGTTACTTAGTTTTCTTATATGGCTTGAGGACATGCTATATGTTTGGTTTGGGGGAGGAATAGACCATCTGTCTTTATTTTCTAAGTTACTTATAAGAGACTCATTTCCAAATGACAAAGTGTTTGCAGGATAATGCAAATAGCGAAATTGGTCTTAAAATCATGGATGAATAAAGAAGAACCCTAAAGAATTATTTCATATAATTTCTTTGTGGCCTGTGTAACATTCCAAATAGTTGAATCTTTCTTTCTTAAGTGAGTGTATCTTTGACAGGGTTTGTAAAATGCTAATTCAATGGTTTATGGTTGTTTGCATGGTTTGGCAAGATCTTTTGTTATTGAAATAAAAAATTGCTTGGCATGTTCAATGTAACATCATAACCCAATATCATCAAGCTTAATAGCTGATGTAAATATACATGTACTTAAACTTTGAGAATATATTTCAAATTAAACAATAATGAGCATCCCCCATTGAATTACACAATTAATGAACAGCAATTTATTAATTCCCAAGTCAACAGATTTGACTTTATACCTTAATACTATTGACCAATAATAATAATGTAATTGACATCATACTTTCTTGTAAAATCCATATTTTATAAATGATATAAATCTGACCTTGAATAGGGCTGGAAGTGGCTTGTAGAAGGATTGTATAGTCACTATATGAAGTCATAATAGAGATATGTTTTGAGCACAATTCGTTGCACGTGAGAGTCACAAGTCCCAAATTGAGAGTGCAATAATAATGATAGTCCTCTTTTCAGCTGATAAGTACCTTCTTGATCCTCATTGTGCAACGTAACATCAGATTACCTTCTAGAATTGTAAATAAGTAATGGTGTAGCATCTTCTCAACATACCATAATTTTAGCATGTGCATGATAGAGTTTATGCCCCACACTATATAGACTCCCTTCTAGTGCACCAAGCAATATCTTTATTGTTTTGTATTCCTTTTGTAACCTCTTGTAGTAGCTTTTAGACATATATTGTAATGGCAGCACCCCTCCCTTAGGAAGTATAATTCCAATTTATAATTCAGTAGTGAAGGATATGGTTCCAGATCTAAGCTTAGACTGATTTCTTTAACTCCACATGCTTCCAGGGACTAACCCTCTTAACTCAGCCACAAGAGGGAAACTCTTTCCATCTTGAAGTACACAGCCTGTGCAATGAGTATTTAGCCCAGAACACAACAAGCATAGGTCAAAACATAAAAATAATTTTATGACACTGTAGCGAGGTACTATAGCATCGATACAGATCATTGTAGAGGCTCTACGGATCACTGTAGCATATTCCAAAAAGTACTCAAATAAGAACAATTGTGAATTCTGGAATGAATCCACCCCAATAGGCTAAATGGGTTTTGTCCAAACAACTGATCATTCCCAAGGGTTTTCATCCTAGGGCACACTGAAAGAACAAGCTCTTTAGAACAACCTTTGAACTCGATCTATGATGAATAGTGAACAATCGTGAAGAAATAATGATAGACCTGAGTGACCTATCTCTTAAAGTGATTAGGGCGGATAAATTTCACTACCGAAAACACTTGTTAGCCAAGGGATTATTCCCTCAACCCCAACTTGCTCGTCGAGCTCCCAAACCTATCTCCAAAAGGATGAATAATAACCATCATACCCTTTTGGTTCAACTAACCTTATTATATAGCTTTTAGGGTTTGCATGCATGTCACTTTTAGGGTTTGCATGCATATCACTTTTAGGTTTTTCATGCATGTCACTTTTAGGGTTTTCATGCATGTTGCTTTTAGGGTGTGCATGCATGTCATTTTTAGGGTTTGCATGCATATTAATTTTTGGTTTTGCATGCATGTCACTTTTAGGGTTTGCATGCATGTCACTTTTGGGAAAATTACAATCCTCCCTCGCCAAACATTGCTTGTCCTCAAGCAATCAACAACTGTCAACAAAAAAAATGCATCCGGACACCAATACCAGGATCGCATACGAACCATTGGATTACCTCATGCCTCCTTTCCACCCAATCATGAATTGACCCCTTGATACCGGGATCCCAAATAACCCTTTGAATGATACCAAAATCCATCTAAATGCCCTTAATGAGCCAAGAATTCATAAGTTGCACAAACTGTTAGAATAATCAACCCATAGTTATCTACCTTAGACATTAATTAATCCATTTTTGTCTTATTTGCCTAGGTTCCAATATTCCACTCTATGCAAGTTGTCTTCCACATGTCCTAGAAGTCAAAATTGCTTAAACTAAGTCATGGACTGCTTGGGAAACCTCCTGGAATCCATATTCAGCATATATTCTTTATTCCAGATCCTCCCTAGTGCATGTCTACTTTTTCTGCTTTCTTTTCTGCTTTACTGAGTTTTATGGCAAAAGGGAAAGTAAGACTAGGTGCAGTTGACTTGTTTTTTTCCCTCATCATCCTCCACTATTTTCTCCCAATAAAATCATGCATGAGTTGTCTTTCCATCACCTATTAGCTTGCCTACTTGACTTTTCCAATTTGTGAGCTCCTAGGGANTGCACCTATGGGGGATTTGACTAGATTTAGTAAGCCTGCTTTTGACTATTTCGAATGGCATCCTTATGCATTCGAATCTCTCATGTAATTATTTATTGCAGCACCATATGACTTCACAAGGTTGGATATTGTACACTATTTCAATACAGATTAGTGTTATGCTCCAATTTTAGTCTCCTTTGTGTGTAAATTTGCATGCTTAATTAGTAATTTTGGGAGTGCAACTGATCTATCACGTGGGTTCAATTTCCACACAAAATCCTCAGAAGACTGCTCTATCATGCCTCCAAACCTAAGAATCCCTTGAAAAAACTACTGCAAGTGGAGGTTGGCCCTCTCCTCCACAGGAACTCCACTAATGTCAACTGAGCCTGTAAACCTGAGTGTCTCCATACTGTCATATACCTGTCCACCCAATATTTGTATGCATAAAATGCCTTGTTGTTCGATTCAAAAGGAATGTGCTCAACTACCTTCTCCATGGCCAAACTACTATTTTCTGATTTTTCTTCAAGAACATGTTTCTTAAAATCAGCTTCCTCTATAACATCCTCTTTCCAAAATTCATGCATTGAGGTTAGGAAAACACCTGGGTCAGAAGGAAATTCATCAACTATTGTAACTACACTTTCTATACCTGCAATAAACTTAGGTTCACTTGATAAATCCCCTTCCAACAACCTATTGATTCTTCTCATTTCTGTTTTTATCCAAGAAGCATCCTCATGAAATTTGAAACTTTCCAAGTTCACTATTTCTACTTCAAAAATTTCATTATGAATGTCATAATCAGGCATTAGTAAACTACTGCTAGAAATAATACATGAGTCATCATACCCTTCAAATGTGTTGTCAATGTCACCATAGGCCTCATAATCGTTACTGGATTGATCTAAATTTGAACCCAAATTTTTTGTTTTATTATCTTCATTAAACACATTCCCCATAGAGTCATCTTGGAGCTTTGTCATACATATAGATAAGGCATTTTCTTCAAACTTTATTTCCTTAATTTCCTCTTTGTTTACATAATTACTTGGCTGCGATGAACGAGTGGTAAAAGTCATTAACTCCCCTTCTTTGTTATTCCCACAAATGTGACTAGGCGTCCCAACACCTTGGAATGTGAAACAACAATGCTCTCTTCTCATTTGGTTCTTTCTCATTTTAGGAGGTCCTATAACCTGTAAACCCAACGAAATCAATTCCACTTTGGTCAACTGGTATTTTATCTTTTCAATTTTCTACTCAACCAACCCCTTTGATAACTCATGAGCTATGGGTGAAACAACTTGTTCCTTCCTCCAAATGGTTAACAAGTTAGATAGAAATTGCTGGGATATATCATCCTCATCTAAAATCAGAAATAAAATAGTGTGCATTGTTGTTATAACATTCCCTTCATGATATTTTCTGATTTTGGCAAAGAAGCATTGAAACATTCTGAGCATCAAATCATCACATTTGAGATCAATCATCACCACATAGGATCTAACCTTAGCAATGGTCTTTAAAATTATTACCCTTCTATCAAAAGAAGGTTTTTTAGAATCATCCAACCAATGGAAACTCTCCTAAATCAACTGAAATATCTCCTTGATCATGTCGTCATTGTACGAAACTTTAGGTGCTGAAATTCTCATGATTTCACTCAAACAAGAAGTAAGCATCAGCTTAATCTCATCATCTAAATGTCTCAACAACTCTAATTTAACCAAGGAATACATTGATGTATTCACTGCCAGTTTCATTACATGAGACGGTGAATGATCAACCATTTTTAAACAAGTTTCAACTTCCTCCAAATTACTAAGAAGAACTTTTGACAGAGATCGGTCTTCAAGTTTCATACCTGCAATGTAAATGCTCCCACACAAATTTTGCTTTTTCCCTTGAAACCTCTGATCATATTTTATCTTAAAGTCTATGAAATCAAAAAATGAAATCTGAGCGTGAAATTCTGCTCCCAATGTTTTATAATTTATATAAACCTCCCAAAATACTTCTTCTTCGCTCAGAGGATCCATAGTTTTGATTCTATTTATACCTTAGTTTCCAATATTCTGTTGATACCACTGCTTGATAGTGCACTCAGAGGCTAGCAAGAAAAATAGCTCTGATACCACTGTAATATTCCAAATAGTTGAATCTTTCCTTCTTAACTGAGTGTATCTTTGACAGGGTTGGTAATCTGCTAATCCAATGGTTTATGGTTGTTTGCATAGTTTGGCGTGATCTTTTGTTATTGAAATAAGAAATTGCATGGCACGTTCAATGTAACATCATAACCCAATATCATCAATCTTAACACCTGATGTAAATATACATGTACTTAAACTTTGAGAATATATTGCAAATTAAACAATAATGAGCATCCCCCATTGAATTACACAATTAATGAGCAACAATTTCTTAATGCCCAAGTCAATGGATCTGACCTTATACCTTAATACTATTGACCAATAATAATAATGTAATTGACATTAGACTTTCTTGTAAATTCCAAACTTTATAAATGACATGAATATGACCTTGAATAGGGCTGGAAGTGGCTTGTAGAAGGATTATACAGTCACTATATCAGGTCAGAACAGACATATGTTTTGACCACAATTCATTGCATGTGAGAGACACAAGTCCTGACTTGAGAGTGAAATAATAATGACAGTCATCTTTCTAGCTGATAAATACCTTCTTGATGTTGAGTGTGCAATGTAACATCAGATTACCTTCAAGAATTGTAAATAAGTAATGGTGTAGCAACTTCTCAACATGTCAGTTTTTTAGCATGTGGATGATAGAGTTTATGCCACACACTATATAGAATCTATTCTGCTACACCAAACAATATATTTATTCTTCTGTATTCCTTTTGGAACCTTCTGTAGTAGCTTTTGGACATATATTGTAATGGTAGCACTCCTCCCTTAGGAAGTATAATTTCAGTTTATAATTCAGCAGTGAAGGATATGGTTCCAGATCTCATCTTAGAGTGATTTCTTTAAGTCCACATGCTTCCAAGCACTAACCCTTTTAACTCAGCCATAAGAGGGAAACTCTTTCCAACTTGAAGTACAGAGCTTGTGCAATGAGTATTCAGCCCAAAACACAACAAGCATAGGTCGAAAGAAAAAATAATTTTATGATACTGTACCAAGGTATTGTAGGATCCATACGGATCACTGTAGAGGCTGTACAGATCACTGTAGCAGCTTCCAAAAAGTATCCAAATAATAACAAGTGTGGATTATGGAATGAATCCACCCCAATAGGCTAAATGGGTATTGTCCAAACAACCGATCTTCACAAGGGTTTTCATCCTAGGGCACATTGAACCTGTAGAACAAGCTCTCTAGAACAACCTTTGCACTCGACCTATGATCAATAGTGAAGAATCTTGAATAACTTATGATAGATCTGAGTGACCTATCTCTTGAAGTTATTACGGCAGATAAATTTCACTACCGAAAACACTTGTTAGCCAAGGGCTTATGCCCTCAACCCCAACTTGCTCGTCGAGCTCCAAAACTTGTCTCCAAAAAGATGAATAAAAACCATCATGCCCTTTTGATTCAACTAACCTTCTTATATAGATTTTAAGGTTTGCATGCATGTCACTTTTAGGATTTGCATGCATGTCACTTTTAGGGTTTGCATGCATGTCATTTTTAGGGTTTGCATGCATATCACTTTTTGGGTTTGCATGCATGTCGCTTTTAGGGTTTGCATCCATTTCATTTTTAGAAACATTACAACTTGGTATTCTAGGAAAAGCCACGATTAGCAGCAATCTAATCCAGTAAGCTCATTTTTATGGAAATCTATATGAAGGATCATATGAATGGTCGAATGTCTGTATGAATAAAAATCCAAATGATGATTTGAATAAAAAATATGATATTTTTGTATATATGGTTAATTGTTAGCTTAATTTCGTTTTGGGGAAAAAGATGAGTCATATCATTAAAGTCACATCCACTAGTATAGTATGACTAATCTCGACTCAAGATATTATGGGTTAGATCTAATATGATTTCATTGTACCTCCATATGAATATGATACGACCTTAGGGTACCTTCGAGTCATCATGACTCTGCCATCTCCTTTATCTTCTTTTCCACTCACACGCATAAGCTATCAAACAATCTGACCCTCTTGTTAAACTAAGGCTATGGTTATGAATATGGTTATGCATTCTTATTAAGTTGAATGTTCAACCCATCCAAAGTTCACTTTGGACATGGTTGAACCAGCTAAACACTTTATAAAGTCATTGAACTACATGACTTCAATGGCACACGTTTTAAAAATGACCATAATGGCACAATTAGTTAAATGTGCTGAGTTGATTGCGTGATCATTTGATAGGTCGAATGAGGCATGTTTTTAATACTATGCGAACCTCTTTCCATTTCTTCTTTTTTTATGACTATTATCATTGTAGAGCATTTTAGCCACCTTTCTCTCATATTTCCTACAAACCCTATATCCTTTCCTCTGCTTAAACCATGCCGAATTGATTTGAGCCAGAGAGTTACCAATATCTATTTCAAAGGACAGAGTTTAGAGAATGTAGGAAGGTGTTTTTTTGCGTCGGTTGGAACCCATTTCTCCATTTAATGCAAGGTTATGATGAGGAAATCTCATTTCTATTTTCAATGGGGTTCGATGGGAGGATGGCTAGGGTAGGGAATCTTTCCTTCCAAGTCACTGAGGACTCGATTATGCACGCCACTAATCTTCCCCGAGAAAGCGAGTGATTGCACAAGCATTGGTTTGTTCCAAGGGCATCACATAAATTTTCTCTCAAGCCAAAGTTTTGGTATGTGACAGGCATAAAAGCTTATCACCATAGTTGGATAAATCCTGAATTGATCAGTCCGCTGATGGTCATTATTCATCTGGTTACCTGTGAAGGTAAGTTTAGTGTTTTCAAATGCTGTTATCTTCATTTATTGGCCCATTTCATTGATAATAGAAGTCTTAATTTTCAATTCTTTTTCTTTTGAAGCCTAGAAAAAATGTCGAACCTGGTTCGCAAAAATACCCTTCACCCCAAAAGTAGCTTATACCACCATAGCTTGACCAAACTCTTAATCCTGCACCAGCTCAAGGAGCGAAACCAACCATGGGAAACTTTTGTATTCAAGGAGCTCAACCCTCATCTTAACATCCACAAACAATCCCGTCATTTTAATCATGAGTCAATTCAAACTCCACTTGTGAAAAAGGAAAACCCCAACATCATCCTTCTTGATGAATATACCTTAGAACCTAGCCCATCTGTACAAAATACCGTTGCTAGCCCCGTGTCCGCTGAATTTGTACATTTCTCATGACCTCGCACCAGGAAACAAGAGGAGAAAAATGTTCAGCGTATACTCTAGCCCAGTAATCAGACCACGGTTCAGTCCAATGTGTAGACTAGTCATTCAAATGATGTGGCTGAATTAAAGAAAAATGACCCCAATTCATCCCTATTAGCATTAGCCATTCTTTCTGCTGAATTACTGAAGGATGCCGATCAAACAAACATTCCTACATCTTCCCAGGATATTAGCCCTCAAGAACACATTACTACTGCTTATTTGGATCTTCCATCCAGGGAAATGAGTCCTCCACAAGATTCCAACCAGTCTGAACAGCCATCTAGACCATTGTAGCTAACAATAGACCAGTTAAATTATGAGTTGAATCAATCAACAAATTAGAATGAAGGATATGTTAAGTTGATTTCAGATCTTCGGGAGGAGAACAAAGAGTTATGGTTACAGATTAAAAATATGGAGGACCTCCACAAGACCGTTAGTTTATCACAGAGGAATCAACAAGAAAGGCATGCCCTTTTGAAAGCTCAGGCTAGGAAATTAAAATTCAAACCATTCGCTTCATCAAAATCGGAGGTAGCTGCTAATGCAGCTTTGCCTCCTTCCTCATGCTATCTTTTATTTTGACTAGTGGCACTTGAAATTCCTTCGGTTTGGGGGGATGTTGGTCCTCATTTTGTCACCATTTTTGGCCAATAATATTACATATTGAACACATTTTTTATTACCTTTTTGGGTATTGTCTACCATACACTGTGACATTCAATGAAAAGTATGGTTATATTTTAATTTATGCAAGTTATGTTTTATTTTGCATTATTTCATGATTTTCCTATTTAAATTCAATGATATGCTATCCTAATGTATGAAACTGTCATTGTAGAATTATGGTCTCTAGTGAACCAACTAAGAAGACATTGCATTCACCGTAGATATGTGCAAAGCATATCCAACGCATCGTCTAGCTCACCGTTCAAATTGCCTAATCAACTGCGCATTGCTGATAGTGAATTCCTTAGTGTTAAAGGCATGTAATAGCCGTAAACTGTTGTGACCATGCACCAACATATTAGCATGAGCCTCCTTCTAGAATATCGCTCACATGATTCCTTTCTTGACACCCCTCATGTGCTCCGATTGAGATTGAGTTCATATTCCACATCATGCACCAGAGAGGTACCGGATTAGCGAAGAATGAGGAAACGTCATATGTTGGTTATCAATGTAGTTACCTGTCATAATGATTGCTTTATCTTAAGAGCAGTCGACCACTAAAAGGGTCGACTTGCTCACCTTTTGTAGAAATACTATATATATAAATGATCTCATGCAATAAATCGTTAATCGTTGAATGTTAATAGTTTATAGCTCGTGGTTAATAGCTAATAGGATCAATGGAATTCATAATAATATTGATATAGTTATCCATCTTATCAGTTTACCACAAAACACTGTAATGCTACTTTTTGATTTAATGAAAGTTCTATTACACTGTGCATGATCGTGTTCCATTAACAAGGCATCACTCTGTTTGCTAGGAGGACCCCCCAACAACTAGAGCTTTACATATCTATGTATTCTTCATTATTTCTCTTTTTTGTCACTAGTATAGTCTTATTTATAAGTTGTTTATGCAATTCCATTCTTGTAATTGTTTATGTTAATTACTTTCTCTATCATAGATTGTATTTTAATATCATGTTGATTATGTAGTTTTCCTTGATAAATTAGCAACCGGTTGCATATAGGATAGTTTTTGAATTTCTATTCAAAGTATTTAGAGTTCATTGTTTGGTTTTTAGACTAGAGTCCTTTGATTAAGTCACAGTAAATTTAGCGTTATTTATTTATGTTTTTATCATGAATTTCCTCAAGTGCATTTCAGTTTGTTCAACAATGTAATTTCCTTTTTGAATTATGAACTAGCTTAGATTATATTTCTATGAAATTCAATAATTAAGTAGATTTACTTTTTTCTCTTTTAAGTTTCATTAGCATATGCATGAGACAGCTGCCCTCAACAAATCATTTAGATTCACTGTTTTATTGAAGTTTTAGTATTTTCTTCAAATAGACTGTCATTCATAAATCCTTTTTGCCTCGCATACAGACATTCGTTTCAGCTTCTTATCCAATCGTTCATTCAATCCCGCGTGTCTTTAATATGTTTTGAGCTTATCTCTTTATTTTTCTGATTTTTTTTTTATAATAGTAGTTAGATCATGGTCATATTTCCTCTTAAGAATCTTAGATGAGATTGTTTAGACTACTTGTTAAACCTTTTTATTCTTTAACCTTTCCTTTCACCTTATGCCTAAGAATTATGTTATGTGGTTTGATCCATTCTTTTGATTTGTAATTGAACCTTTGATTTAATTTGTTGCTTTACATGTAAGGTTTAATATTATATGCATTAATAGATTAAGTGTCTTACACATTGCTCATAGTAATATGATTTGTTCTATTCACCATATAGTTGTTGAAGGGATTTATAAGATAGAATTTAAATCACCTTTATAAGTTTTGTGTTTGTTCATAAATCATGTCTACTTTCTTGTAGTATTATTTTATCTTTTGCAATTAGGAGTTATTTTTTTATAAACAATCATGTTTACTATTTCTTGCAAATCGACATTTATTAGTTTGCATATTTTCATAGAGGTCAAACTATACTTGATCCCATTTAGTTTTTACACTTCTTTTGAAAGTCATTTTGATACCCCTCCTGCTCTAGTTCCCATCATAGTAAATGCTTACCCTCAGAATAACCAAGGAGAGTGGATCTAGGATGGTTTATTTTAATTTATGTACATTGGTTAGTGCATGTATAGTTTTTAAAAGAGCATATCTAATTGTTGTAAATCCTTCTTGGTGTAGTCATTCTTTCAATTAAAATAAATCTCTCTAGGTAGAATAGTTCATTGTTATAACATTGTTTATATCCAGATGTTTATAGAGTATAGTAGTATAATTTGATACTACTCTAGTTCTTTGTTCAATTATCATGATAATTGAATTCTTAGGAGTTTTTACTCTGTTTTTCATTTTGAAAGATTTTTCGATCTTTTTGTGAAAGTATTACCACGACCTCCTAGGAACCCTTCTACCTTCACATATATTTTATAACAACTCTAATCCCTGGAGAATTCCAAATTGATGTTGAGAATAAGCTTTGAAACATCAGATCCTTGGTCATTACATCCCTGGAAGTATTATACGAGTACATCCTAGCATTAGTGTTGAGTGAGAGGCTCTCGAATTGCACCAAGTGTAGCTTCTTGTTTTTTAGCATTGAGTGTGGGCTCTAAATAATGCTAGGAGGTACTAAAAATTAATTATGTTGAGTGAAAACAACTCTCATAAAACATCGACCTCATCTTACTTATTTTTAACTTGATTAAATGAAATTTTAAAGTTTTGCTTCTCACCAAGCACTAAAGAACTACCACGATATACGAGGTAATCCAAAATGCAAGGAGGTTTAGAGATGCCTAACTTAGTTGACCAACCCTACCTGAAGGCCTTAATAAAAGAAATGATTATAAGCTAAAGAAAGTGCCACATGATTTGGGATCATGTTATATGATATGCAAAGTAAAAATATTAATAATGATATATGTATATATATAGTTTATATATGTTATGAATAACATAGTAAGAATATGTATTAATAACTAAATAAATTTTTGATACCTAAAAGAGTCAAAATGGGAACTAGTCAAAGAGTTCCTAAGATAAGTTAAATAAATATTAATTTCACATAAATCAAGTAAAAGATTATTTCAAGAAATTAAATGATTCTTGATCTAACTAAAATTTAACTGTAATTTTTCCTAAAGATTGTTTATAAAGGCCCAAGCCAAAGAAAGCCTTGGGTGTCCCCATTTTATTCTATTTTATCATTATTCTCCTAAGAATATTAAGAGAGTATTTTCCAAAAGAAAAGGAATCTGGTACAGAACCTGATATTCCAGATACGTGAAGCCTTACCTTTAGGAGCTCTAGACTACTTGCATGTTGGAACCAGCTCGGGGGGATACAGATTGAAACCACGAATGGTTCTGGGTCATGGTTGGGTGGAACATGGTAGTTTTCAAGTTATTCATTTGAGAAATCTGAAGCCATAATTGTCTATGTTCTTATTAATTATGTGTGCTTGAGTGTGCAAGGTTCTAGCCATTAATAAACTACAAATTGCACGTATGAGGTTTTTACCTTCTCTAAACTTAGGTTTACAATCTCTAATGAATATTTGCACATTGTACCTTCTCTAAACCCTAGGAATAGATTTTATGCTGCAGGTTGATTTATTCACTTAAAAATTAAACTCAACCATTATTACCTATATTTTTTTAGTATTGTTTTAAATTGACAAAGATGCATATCTTATATTTTAAAACTCTAGTTATTCCAATAAACTATCTATTGAAATTCTTCCCAAATTTTAAATGTAAAGTAAACGAGAGAATTCATTAAAATCAAGCATTTATAAAATTAACATATATTGATATAACATATTGATATGAAGTAGTGGAATTGATATAACATATATTGATATAAAGTAAACGAGAGAATTCATTAAAATCAACCATTTATAAAATTAACATATATTGATATAACATATTGATATAAAGTGGTGGAATCCTTTATATTCAATAAGAATAAATTAAGTTTAAAAAAAAACATATTGATCGAACATATATTGATATAAATTTAGATGTGTTTATTGAACTTCTTTACATAAGATAGGTAACATATTTCATAGTATATTGATAATGAAAATCTTACCAAAGGTAAAATAAAATGTTTTCGTATTAGTCTACATAAGATAATGCGTATTCAAACACAAGCATGATTGGAGAATGAGAGAATTGTGGGAAAGTTACTATTATCCTACTTTAATGATATTATGGAAATTTGTTCTCACCTTTCCTTGTAAATTGAATTGTATGGAAAGGATGATGGATCTAGACCTTTCTAGAAACATTAGATATTTTTATATTCTCTTTCATAAGCATGTCATAAATTCTACAAAGTAGATATGGACCTAATTTATGAAACTTTCCATTGATGAATGCATGAATAATTATTATATATGGAAGAAGTTAACATTGCATAATATTTTATTGAATTTGTAATATCTAATTTTATTTAATGTAGGTTCATGATTATTCTAATAAATATGTAAATATGTCATAACTATATATTTTTACATGACAAAAATTGAAGTTATGTGTAATATCACTTCTTTGCTTATATACTTGTAACCGAAAATGTCAGTGTGTACCCATTCATGGGAAGGAACTCAAGGTAGAGGCTCCACAGGTAAAATTATGCAAGCATAATTGTTAATTCCTAATTTGTATTCTCAATTATAGATTTGATAGACTAAAGGCTTGACGTGACTTAAATGATAGAGGCATGTAATCCACCAGGGCGTAGTTGATTGGATGGGTGGCCATGAGGTGATGACTAATGTCATATTTGTGCTACACACACTTTACAATAAAAGTAAACTATGATTTTCATTAAGAGGACACTTATGTTTACAAGGGACACATAATTTAAATGATTAAAGGTTAGTTCTAGGTGCGGACTCCCAAGAAACTAATAGTCATCGCACGACATAAAAAAATACATGTGACTTAACTATTGAAAAGGGGATAATTAGTACTAAAATTTGATAAATGAAATCAAGAAATCAGTCAATATGTTAATGATATTCCACTCTTTGAAAAAAGAGACCAAGAAAATTCTATTTAAGTCAATTATTTAAAATAGCTAATAGTTAACTAACTAGTTGGGTTGACTAAAGATAAGTTAAATCTTAAGTTATAGATAATTTCATTCCATCGACCAATTAGTTAAAATTTTCCAAGTTAAATTAACTAAATATGTTAGCTAAGACAAAGCTAAATATTTGAGTTAAACTTAATTATTTACATTAAGCTAAATATATTTACCTTGAGTTAGTTAATTAGTTAAAATTAGCCAAGTTAAGTTAACTAAAGATGTTAGCTACGGAAAACTAAATAGTTCAGTTAAAATTAGTTAATTATCTTAAGTTACATAAAGTTCCAGATAATTACCTTAATAATATGCTATCTTAGGAAACCTAAATAGTTGAGTTAATTAATCTATTAACTTAGGAAAGCCGGCAAGGGAGTTTGTGTCCCTTCCGTGCTCAGCCTTCTCCACAGCTCCCTCCTCTCCGGGTAACACTGTTATACCAGGGGACTTGAAGAAGAGTGGCATTGCTTTTGGAAGAAATAAGCCTTTAGAGTTCCTTTTCATTTTTGTACTCCTCACCTCCCATGAGGCGGGCTCTCCTATAGGAAGTATGGTGGGGTGTGTCTTTGACCTCCTCACCACCTCAGAAAAATTTGGCAAGTGGAATTCACAAAGGTGATGATGAACACTTTGGACCCCTGATGCTCCAATACGAGCATTCACTCCCATAGAGCGCTGCTAGTGACTATCATCATGTGCCGAGGATTTGGAGGTAGCGATTGCATCCGAGGGTTTTGGAGGGACACCCACATGATATGAAATCCTAGGAACCACACAAATGGAGGGATGAATATCTGAAAACATGTGTATTTCACAAAGTGCTTAACGTCCTTTACCCAATGGTTGACACTTCCCTGGTGTGAAAAACCAAGGTGATATATGAGCGTGGAATCAAGCTCACCAACCAATAACACACCTAGACTGACAAGTTTCTTGAACCAAATCTCCATTACAAATTTTTCAGGATTCTCGGAACCTCCAACAGAATGATACTTCAAGCTTTGTTTCTACACTAGCTCATTCTATGCATCTTCATGCCTCCAAAAGGTGGTGTGTATATAGGATTGGAAAACTAGACACGGAGATGACCCATCAACATTCTCGCACACTTCATCGTCGATTAGGATGGTGACGATACAAGCGAGCACATGAGCTGAGGGATTCCTTTCCCACTGGAGATCTAGTCACCCCGCCTTATCTGCTGCGACATTTCATTATTAGATGCAAAAAAGACTTCGGGCGTTACCCTGCATGCTCGACCATATGCTTTAGAACATAAGGACTATTAGAATAATCAACCCATAGTTTACCCATTTAGACATTAATTTAATTATTTCTATCTTATTAGCCTAGTTCATGTGTCCCACCTTGTGCAAGTTGTCTATTACCTATCCATAGTGGTCAAACTTGCCTTATTTGACTCATGTAGCACATGGAAAAGCCCAAGGAATAAAATTTGCTTTGTTCTTGGCCTCCTAGGCACCCTTCTGCTTTTTCTGCTTTATTCCCTTCTTTTTTAGTGTTTTAAGGCAACAGGAAAAGCTAGACTAGGTGAGGTTGACTAGTTTTTTGTCCTACACATCCTCCTCTCTTTTATCCATGCAAAAGCATGTATGAGCTGCCATTCCACCACTCTTTATCTTTCCTAAGCCATTTTTCCAATTCGTGAACCTCCATGACATATTTGGGATCAGCTTTTTACAACTATGGGGGATTTGCTTATTTTTAGTAAGCCTGCTTTATGCTAGATTCAAATTGCTCCTCATGCATTAGAATCCCTGATGTATGTTATTTATTCAGCAACCTATGTTATTACAAGGTTGGCTATTGTACACTGATTTAATACAGTTTAGTGTTCAGCTCCAATTTTCAGTCTCTTTGTGAGTGATTTTGCATGATCAATTGTTAATTGTTGTGAGTAAAATTAATCTATCATGTGGTTCAATTTCCACATGGTTTCAGAGCCATTGTAGATTGTTTCTCTCCTTCAAAAATCATTTTCCAGGTTCGACATCAATGACTGGGAGCCTTCTACTGACAGCCGGGACAGATCTTCTAAGCTATGGATCAATCACAGAAAACTATCTTGACTCCCTTCAATTTCTTTGAATGGAAAGCAGAGATCGAGATACCGTTGAGAGTGAAAGGCCTCTACAGGGTGACTATGGCAATAGAAGCAGAGTCCAATGCAGCTGCAGAGAAGATAAAATGGCACAACAGGAGGGATGAGGCTTATGGCCTCCTGTGTCTGAGTATTTCCAGAGACCTCCTTTTCCATCTTGATGGATTGACATCACCGAATGAAGTATGGGAGAAGCTTGCTGATATTTTTGGAAAGACATATGAGATGAGGGGACATCAAATAAAAAATGAGCTAATTTCTCTGAGTCCAACGAGCTTTGAATCCTCGCAGCTATATTTCTCCAAGTTCAAAGCACTAGTTTTGCAGCTGAAACAGTATGGTATTGAAAACAAAGATGATCAGCCCGTACTGGCCATCCTCTAGAAGCTGGGCCCTGATTATTCAGTGTTTGTTTTGACCTTCTATGCCACAAAACTGACAGCTCGAACCTAGAAGATGCCTAGCCTTGTAGATTTCATGGAATTTCTCACACAAGAACAAGATAAGCTAGTGATGATGGGCACCATCAAACCATACAAAGATCAAGATTTGATTGCTGGAGATTCGAAGGTGGATTCAAAAGGCAAAAAGAAAGCTAAAAAGCTACCTGAGCAAAAGAGAGACAAGAAGCAGTCTCCGGAGGATCCACAAGGTCCCAAGAAGAATTACCAGAAGGAGAAGAACAATGGTGAAATGAACAAGTGTGCATACTGCAATAAGGGAAATCACTCTAAAAGCTCTTGTATGAAAAAGAAGATAGACATGCTGACCCAACTCCTGGAGAAGAATGGCATATCCATTCCAGAAAGCTCAAAGAAGAGAGAAGGAGGATCAAGTTCAGATGACAGAGAGAGAGTTCATGCTCTAGTTGCTGGCACATCAAGCTCACCTAGTTTTATCATTGATTTTGGAGCTTCAAGACACATGGTTTCAACTAAGGAGGCCTTCTCCTCACTGGACACGTCGAAAGGACCATCTATTGTACTGGGAGATGACTCTCTCACTGAAATTAAAGAAAAAGGAAGGATAGATCTTGATCATGGTCAGTTTAGCAATGTGTTGTATGTGCCTGGTATCACCTCCAACCTTCTGTCAGTGTACCAGATGACCCACACTGGGTCTCCTAAGAAGGTCATATTCTCCCCTGATGAAGTTGAGATCACAGAGATTTCAACTGGTAGAGTCATTGCAAAAGGAGTTGCAAATCATGCTCAAAATGTATACATGTTCTCACACTTCCTACCTTACTCAAACCCCTCTGCTCTTCTCATTCATGCTAATGAAGCCATCAAACTGTGGCATGAAATATTTGGCCACCTAAATTACAAGTATCTTTCTGATCTTAGTGAAAAATAGACGGTCATAGGGTTGCCCAAGATAAAATTTTCCAAAGGAGTCTGCCAAGGTTGGATCATAGGAAAACACCCAGAGCACAAATTTGAGAGAGCTAGTCATGAGAGAACCTCTGCGCCCCTCGAGCTGATCCACAGTGATGTTGCTGGCCAATTCCCTCATATGTCCATGAGTCAGGCCAAATATGCATTGACTTTCATTGATGACTTTTTCAGGTATTGCTGGGTTCACTTCCTGAAACACAAGTCTGAAGTTTTTGGCCTATTCAAAGTCTTTAAGGCTTTGGTTGAAAACCAGTCTGGAAGGAAACTAAAGGCCCTCAGATCTGACAATGGTGGTGAGTATGTCAAGTATGATTTTATTAATTATTTTGCAGATGCAGGTATTCAGATGCAACATTCTATCCCTTACACACCACAGCAAAATTGTGTTGTTGAGAGGAAGAACAGATCACTGAAGGAGATGGCAACATGCATGATGGAGGCCAAAACTTTGCCACCAAAGTACTGGGCCAAAGCTATCAACTGTGCAGCCTATATCTAGAATAGGGTTCCTCACAAATAGCTTGATGGCATGAATCCCTTCGAAGCATGGAGTGGGCACAAGCCAGATGTGACCCATTTCAGGATTTTTGGCTCAAAGGCTTGGGCTAGAATCCCGACAAAGAAGAGGAAGGCTTTGCAGCCCCAAAGCCAAGAGTGTATTTTTGTTGGATACTCTGAATATTCAAAAGGGTATAAGTTGATAAATTTGAGCACAAACAAATCCTTCATTGAAAGGTGTGTTCAATTTGAAGAAGAACCCCTTGCAGCAGTGGAACTTGGTGAAGCCTCTTCACCACCTCAACCTCAAGAAGTAAGTAAAGAGTTTGTTGAACATGCTGATTCTGATTTGTCTGATGGAGATGAGTTTATTGCAGACCCTAACAGCCCTACAAGGCCAAAATGGGCATCCAAGACACTACATGTAGCAGGAGAGCTAGTTGGGGATCCCAATGACCCAAGGAGGACTAGATCTCAATTTGAGAATGGTGTGTGCATGAAGGATCCTATGTTTGCTGAAAAATGATATTTGATGGTGGATTCTGATCCTCAAACATATGAAGAAGTAGTAGGAGATCCATGATGGCCAACATCCATGAAGGAGGAGTTCATCTCACTCCAGAAGAGCAACACATGGGAGCTAGTGGATCTTCCCCCAGGGAGAAAACTAGTACAGTGTAAGTGGGTCTATAAGACAAAATTTTCTGCTGATGGTTCACCACTGAAGTACAAGGCCAGATTTCTAGCCAAGGGATACTCATAGGTTCATGGTATATATTACAATGAGACTTTTGCCCCAGTAGAAAAGATGGATTCCATCAGGCTAGCCTTAGCCATTGCAGCCTCAAGGAAATGGGAGGTACATCACATGGATGTAAAATGTGCCTTCCTGAATGGATATCTCACTGAAGAGATATATATGCAGCAGCCTCAAGGTTTTTCTACTAACCCTTCTCTTGTGTGCAGGTTGAGAAAGTCATTGTATGGGCTAAAGCAAGCCCCCAGGGCTTGGTATGCCAAGATCGATAGCTTCTTGCTATCACTGAAGTTTGTTCGGTGAAAATCAGATCCAAATGTCTATTTGAAGTTAGTTAATGGTTCATTAATGATCATTGTGTTATATGTTGATGACCTCCTCATTACAGGAAGCTCACAGGCTGAGATTGCTTCCTTAAAAGGAGCTATGAACCAAGCCTTCTCCATGACAAATTTGGGGCTCTTAAGTCAATTTTTGGGGCTTGAGATTGCTCAAACCAAAGATAGAATCAAGGTGCACCAGTCCAAATATGCCTTGGAATTGCTGAAAAAATTCAAAATGAAGGATTGCAAAGCAACCAAAACTCCTTTCCTTTCAGGAGTGAAGCTGGAAGAAGCTGATTCTTCACCGATGGTAAACAATACACTGCATAGGAAATTGATTGGATGTTTGTTGTATATAACACATAATAGACCTGATATTTGTTATGCAGTAAGTGTGGCTTCTAGATTCATGGATAAGCCTCAAGAGATCCATTGGAAAGCAGCCAAAACGATCGTTAACTTTGTTCAGGGAACAAGGACACATGGGATCTTCTATAAAGCAAAATATGATCTTGATTTGATTGGATTTACTGACAGTGATTGGGTAGGTGATAGCACAGACAAAAACTCCACTTCAGGATATGTGTTCATGCTTGCAGAAGGGCCAATCAGCTAGTCAATCAAGAAACAGAGTGCCATTGCACTCTCATCTACAGAAGCAGAGTACAAAGGAGTTGTTAGTGCAGCCACTCAATGTTTATGGTTGCAGGGTTTACTTGGAGAGTGTGGCTTCGAACCAGAGTACTCAACTACCATCTACTGTGATAACCAGATTACCATTCGAATCTATAAAGATCCAGTTCAGAAGCAGAGAACCAGACACATTGAGATCCATATGCACTATATCAGAGAACTCGTGCATGATGGCACCATTCATCTACTCTTCTGCTCATCTTCAGAACAAGTAGTTGATATCTTCACCAAAGAATTTTGTGAGAAGACCTTCAGCAATCTTAAATCACTGCTGGGGATTGCTGATCATGCTGTGAAAGCATGAGTGAAGACAAGATTCTACAATTTTGTTTTACAGTCCATGTTTAAGGGAGGATTTTCCCAAGTTGGTTTTGCCTCTTTCCTTGTTTAAATGGACGTGCAATATGTAAAGGGTGACTAAGCCTTGTTGCTATGCCCTATAATTTTTTGATATATTACTCATAAGTCAGGCTTAAGGGGGTGTGTTAGAATAATCAACCCATAGTTTACCCATTTAGACATTAATTTAATTATTTCTGTCTTATTAGCCTAGTTCATGTGTCCCACCTTATGCAAGTTGTCTATTACCTATCCATAGTGGTAAAAATTGCCTTATTTGACTCATGTAGTGCATGGGAAAGCCCAAGGAATCAAATTGCTTTGTTCCTGGCCTCCTAGGTGCCCTTCTGCTTTTTCTGCTTTATTCCCTGCTTTTTCAGTGTTTTAAGGAAAAAGGAAAAGCTAGACTAGGTGAGGTTGACTAGTTTTTTGTCCTACACATCCTCCTCTCTTCTCTCCATGCAAAAGCATGTATGAGCTACCATTCCACCACTCTTTAGCTTGCCTAAGCCATTTTTCCAATTTGTGAGCTCCATGACAGATTTGGGATCAACTTTTTACACCTATGGGGGATTTGCTTATTTTTAGTAAGCCTGCTTTATGCTAGATTCGAATTGCTCCTCATGAATTTGAATACATGATGTATGTTATTTATTCAACAACCTATGTTATTACAAGGTTGTCTATTGTACACTGATTTAATACAGTTTAGTGTTCACCTCCAATTTTCAGTCTCTTTGTGAGTGATTTTGCATGATCAATTGTTAATTGTTGTGAGTAAAATTAATCTATCACCTAGTTCAATTTTCACATGGAATATACCTTTCCTTGTCCTTTCGTTCTAGTGATGACGATATTAGAACAATTATTTTTCCTCATTTTCCCTACTTCGTGTGGCGATCAGATTTGCTGCTCCATGTCTTGTATTTTCACGATATCCTTCTGATTTCACACACCAGCCACATGACGAATATCTAGTTTGGGGTGAGATGGAACTTCTACAGTGATGATTTACCTTGTAGGTATGTGACAAATAGCATCGTGGAAATCAATTAACTGTCAGGAAGGCACATCATATGCGAGGGCATCTTCTCCACATAGATGTTTTTATAGTTTTTTCCTTGCATAACCCTAGCATTTATCCATGCACTCTATACCGTAGATTTGTTCATATTTGCAATCTAATCCTTTGATATGCCAAATATTCATACCAAAACTCAACAATATCAACCTGCACAGCTTGATCTGGGGAAATCAACATCAACCGTCAATCTCTAAACTACCTTGATCAGGACTGTTCGACATTTAGAACTTTAACATTCCTCCAATCCTTTCTCATTTGATTTCCTGAGCAACTTATAATCATGAAATTCACTTCATCAGTCGATCCACCCAATCTCTTTTTCCGACCATAGATCTTCACAGCCCCTACCACTTTTCGCGGATAAAAATCTTGACTTTGTTCGTGCTAGTTAATTCCACTGAATCATTCTAGACCGTAGATATACCTCTTCTCTTATCTCCACCATACAATATTTTCACCGGTTAACCCATTCAATGATTTAAAAAAGTTTTTTCTCCATGCATGTTCACCATGCGGAATGATTTAGATCCAGGGATCTTATCTTGTTTCGATCTTGACCCTCAAACATCACGCCTATTTAACGGACTTCACAAATCTCAAAATTGAATCCTTCCTCGCATCTCTGCTTCACGGAATCCCTTTCCATCATTGATATTCCTCATCATGACTCTGAATCGTCGAAGAGGAACACACTTTACCCTTATTTTGTTGCTTCATATTTCAATCTACTGAAAGATCTATGACTGTAGATCAAAATCCACTCTCCATCTGACAGCTCTTGATGAAAGAACCTGCTAACCAGATAACTTGAAAGGTGCTTCTACAAAATTTCATCAAATAGGATCATTTTCAAACCTTTCGAGTCCATAATTCAAAAATTCAAGCATAGTGCTAACAGATGGCTCCAGTAGGGATGCTATCCTCCGAGCGAGGTAGAAAAGAACCTTGTAGACCAAGTTCCAGATCCATTGGGTTGCTCCCAATGTTTCTTTGAAACCCTCAACCTGCTCTGAGCTAAACCATAAACTAAACCACTGTTGCAAACAAATTCCTATTAATCTGTAAACTGTTACCTGGCCATACACTGAAAACTGAAAAACACTTGTAACAACAGAAATTAACCTGTAACTGAATTGCGCTTGAAGCTAAAACTAAACTAAAAAATGTTGAAAAAAATGGTCAACATGTCGAGCTTATTCATACCTACCTATCCTACTTAATTGAGCACAAATGCCCAATGAAGTAAAATTTTACCTCCAATGAAGCAAATCAAGCAATTTATCCAATAATTCTGATTCGTCCTCATTCCTGATTGAAATTAGAATATAGGAACAAAATGGAAAAACGTTATGATGAAAAGTATGTCCTTTGATGCACACACATAACCAATTACCCCATCTAAAATAGTTATCCATGTACTCTGCTGCTGGATCATAAAAAACATGGAAACTCTCAAAATACTTGGTCACTTGTTTACCATGATAAGGAAGCTAAAAAAGTGACTCTTCTTGCAAACTGTAAAACTGATCTTCAAAAGAACTTTGAAAGGAACTCTCATGAATTTTTTCAAATGAAATATCCACAATTTCATTCAAAAATTTTGGATTTAAAACTTCACCTTTCTTATATGCTTCAGCAGAAATATCATTCTTTTCTCCAATAGAATCAAGCAAACAAACCCCTTCTTCTTGAGATGAAATTGATGAAAGTGAAATATTTAAAGAAGCCTCTATTTGAGGAACCTCACCTCTGTCTTTGTGATCCAATGCCTCATTGCAAACCACTGATTTTTCCATAAGCTGAGATTGACTTCATGATTGTTCATCTTTGTCATCTTCTACTTCTAAAAGGTCCATGAAATTTCCCATATCCTCAACTTTCTATTTATGTTTAGAGGATTTAAGTCTTCATCTTATGATTTCAAATGAAGAATAACATGAAGGTAAATAGTCACCTTCAGCGCACTCATTATTCTCTATTTTTTCAGCTTTTTGACATTGGATTACCGTCAGATTTTCTTAACTAAGAGGCCTTGAAATTACAAAATTTACATTTGGTTTTTAGGTACAACATTCAAATCTTCAACTTTATTCATCATATATGGGCATATTGAAATCCTTTTTAAAATCGTCACAAATAGAATTTGAAATAGGCTGATTGCAATCTTCAGAAAACAAATTAGTAAAACCATTTTCCTTTAAAGAGAAGGTTTGAGATGCACATAGAATGTTTCTTTTTGTTTATGTGCCTCAACCAATTCTAATTTATTTTCCATTTTATCACCACTGTCTTGGTCTGAAAATATTTTAGACATCTTAAGATTCTCTTCAACCTGCAAACAATCAATAAACATGTGATGCAATGTGACTGACTTTATCTCCAAAAGAAGTAATGACAGTTTAGGAGGAAAGGTAGTTGCATAATAAAGTTTAGTATCATTTTGAAGAGGTTGGATTTCTTTTGGCCTATTATAATAAAAGATTGCAAACCTCCTATTAAAATTAGAAATGGTTTCACCCTACTTTTTCTTCAGGGAATAGAAATCTGAAAGTATTTGGTCTAATGGCATTCTCTTACCCCAAAATTTCAAAAATATGTCAGAAAGCTCTTCCCATGTACTAATGGATTCATGCTGCAAGTGCTTAAACGATTCCTTAGTGTCTCCTTGCAAAGCTTTGGAAAAATCCCTCATGCAGACATCAACATGTTCTACTTCAAAGAGATCAAGGAAATGCTCAAAAGCTTGTAAATTTTTTTCACCTGTAAGGTTCCTGGATTCTCCATCTAACTTAGGTAGGTACTTGTAGTGCTTTGTAGGGAAATCATGAAGAATAAGAGGTATGTGAACTAGTCAGTACCGGTTAGGGATATTGGAAGAAACGAAGCTAGTTGGAACGAATGTATTATCAATTGTCGTTTCATCAGGCTCACAAGGGTGATCTCTAATGTCATGTGGTTTGAATGAAAGATCTCGATCAAAATCAAATGTACGAGAATATGAAATAATTTCAATTCGTAGAGAAGGATATACATGAGTAAATTCATGGTTTGTTTTTGAGTGCAATGAACAATGGAAAACTGTTTCAACAAGCTTAGGAAAAGATAGGAAAAACTTTACAAAAAAGGATAAGACATCTTGGGGAAAACTGAAACTTGAGTACCGTATCTTTTCATCAAGAATTTCCATGTTTTTACAATGAGCTCATTTCCCGATTAAAGTCTGTCAGTTCTCTTTGAAAACTTTCTCTCTGCATCATGTCACCAGTGGAGTTACTGAAGGCTAGATTCTTTGAGAATGTAGTCGCCAGGTGAAATATGCACAACTTTCTTGATGTTTGACCATTGTTCACCATCAACAATCAAATATGAAACTATGTCGTTCATACCTAGGGAATATTTGAAGCTTCGTCACTCGCAATGACGCAAGTTTGTCACACACAAAATGTACCCAGGTTGTGAGAGGTAAATCTCGAGGTAACATCAAAAACCACTTTAGACTGAATTTCTGACCAAATACAATCAGAGAGGGATCTCTCACTATTTACAAAGTTTTTATACTCGAGATATTCAATCAAAGATAGTCAAAAGGTCAGATTTATGAATAGAACAAGTTTGTTTTTTATAAAGTTTGATGGGACAATCATGGAGGATACCATTGGGAAATGGAGTGAACAATCAGTTCTGAAGTAGGTTGTAGGAGGTAGGACGTATGAAGGTTGAGGGACAGAGGCAAGATAGACACCGTTTCCTCAATCTGGAGGTATTAGCATGTTGATTAGTAGAATAGAAGGAGACATTCCATCAAACAGAGCACTTGACTAGGGTGAATTCTACAAGACTTTAGAAGAAAATGTTTTTAAAATGCTTGAACAATGGACCTAGAGCATGCAAGATGAATTCTGACCCATATACACTAATGCTCAAGCACAAAATAAAATACAAAATGGAGTGGAAAACAGGATAAACAGTCACGTAAAC
>LPNX010049327.1:94342-138054 GCA_001517045.1 Pseudotsuga menziesii | reverse complement strand
AAAAAAAACTACTTTTTTTGTCCGTATTTTTGACATATCTCCCTGTGTTTTTACTCAAATTTCGATCGGGAGAGCTTGTTGGATGTGAAATTTGATTCTGCATCCNAAAAAAAACTACTTTTTTTGTCCGTATTTTTGACATATCTCCCTGTGTTTTTACTCAAATTTCGATCGGGAGAGCTTGTTGGATGTGAAATTTGATTCTGCATCCAACGAGTACCCACACTGCATACTTTTGGTAGACCCCACTACCCCAAAACCAAGAAATACCTGAAAAATGTGTTTATGACATCATCATCACATTTTTAGGTATTTCTTGTTTTTGGGGTAGCGGGGTCCACCAAAAGTATGCAGTGTGGGTACTCGTTGGATGCGAAATCAAATTCCACATCCAACGAGCTATCCTGATCGAAATTTGAGTAAAAAAACAATGAGATATGTCGAAAATACGAACACAAAAAATAGTTTTTTTCTTTCTTCCTCCAAAATTAATCAATATTATTTTATTATTTTAACTATTATTTTATTATTTTAATTATTATTTTATTATTTTCCTTAGGAGGCTCATTTTAGACCCCAAAATTCCTCTAATGGAAATTACTTATTGAAGAAAAATATGACACAGGAATCTCTGCCATGAGAGGTTTAACGTTCCTCCTCTGCAATTTTTATTCATCTCTCGAAAAATGAAACCTATTACAATGAAGAGCCTCTTTGCTCTTTGAAAATATAACCTAGTCTTCCTCGCCAGGGATCTTTTTATAATGTTTCAGACCCCCGAGGCTAATCCTCGAAACCGGATAAGAAATTGTTTACAGTCATAATCAAAATAATAACAACTAGAGCGTGGTACTTCCACCACGGTTTACATATATTTAAACAAACATCATGGATAAAATGCGTGTGCTCAGTGTGGATTGCAGCACAACATTTCTTGTTCTGAGCTCATGGGTCATGAAAATGGCATCTTAGGATGCTTTTGGTGCCTCGTTGCTCACTAAGCCCGAACCCTTTGTATGTATGTCAAGTTAGAAACATGTCTTCTCCCTTTGTGTTCATTTCATGCTCAAAGGAACCTTTCTACTTGGGATCAAATCTGGCAAGGGAGTTTGTGTCCCTTCTGTCCTCATCCTTCTCCACATGTCCCCCCTCTCTAGGTAACACTATTATACTAGGGGACTTGAAGAAGGACCACATCGCTTCTGGCAAAAACAAGCCTCTGCAATGGCTTGTCATTCTTGTACTCTTCACCTTCCATGAGGTGAGATCTCCTATAGGAAATACACTGGGGTGTGTCTTCAACCTCCTCACCACCTATGAAAATGTTAGCAAGTGGAATTCACAAAGGAGGCGATGAATACTTTGGACCCATGATGCTCCAATATGAGCATTTGCTCCCACAGAGCACTGCTAGCAACTATCATTATGTGCCAAGGATTTGGAGGGAATGATATTATCCGAGGATTCTTGAGGGACACCCACGGGATGTGAAATCCCACGCACCACGCGGCGAGAGGGATGCCTATCTGAAAACATGTGTATTTTACAAAGTGCTTGACATCCTTTCCCCGATGGTTGGCGCTTCCCTGGTGAAAAACCAGGGTGATAGAAGAGCATGAAATCAAGCTCACGAACCAAAAACACACCTATACTGACAAGTTTCTCGAACTAGATTGCCATTACAAATTTCTCATCATTCTTGGAAACTCCAGCATAATGATACTTTGAGCTTTGTTTCTACACTAGCTCATTCTATGCATCTTCATGGCTCTGAAAGGTGGTGTTTATATAGGATTGGAAAACTGGACACAGAGATGACATGTCAACATTCTCACACACTTCATCATCGATTAGCATGGTGACAACATGAGAGAGCACATGAGCCGAGGGATTCTTTTCCCACTGGAGATCTAGTCACGCCGCCTTATCTGCTGCAGCATTTAACTATTGGATGTAGAAACGACTTCGTGCGTTACCATGCATGGTTGACCATATGCTTCACGGCATATGGACTGGACATTTCCTTGTGCTTTCATTCCTATGATTACGATATCAGAACATTTCTTTTTCCTCGTATTCCCTGCTTTGTGTGGCGATCAGATTCACTACTCCATATCTTAAATTTTTACGATATCCTTCTGATTTCACATGCAAGCCACATGACATATATCTAGTTTGGGGCGATATGGCGATGCCGCGGGGATGATTTACCCTATAGGTATGTCACAAATGGCATTGAGGAAATCAATTAACTGTTAGGAAGGCGGATCATACACGAGGGCGTCTTCTCCATGTACATGTTTATATAGTTTTCTATGTTGCATAACCCTAGCATTTCTCCATGCAATCAGTACCATATATTTTTTTATATTTGTAATGTAAGCCTTCGATATGCCAAATATTCATACCAAAACTCAACACTATCAGCCTACACAGCTTGATCTGGGGAAATCAACATCAACAGTCGATCTCTAAACTACCTTCATTAGGACCGTTCGAAATTTAGAACTTTAACATTCTCCCAATCCTTTCTCATCTAATTTCCTGAGCAACTTCTAATCGCGGAATTGACATCATACGTCGATCAACCCGATCTCTTCTTCTGACCGTAGATCTTCGCAGCCCCTACCACTTTTCGCGGATTGAAATCCTGAATTTGTCCGCGCTAGTTCAATCTGCATAATCATTCTAGACCTTAGATATACCTCTTCTCTTATCTCCACCATCCAATATTTTCACCCATTAACCCATTCCGCAATTTAAAAAAATTTCCTTCTCGAGGAATGTTCACCATGCGGAATGATTTAGATCCGTCGATCTTATCTTGTGTTGATCTTGACCCTCCAACATCACGCCCATTTAACAGACTTCGGAAATCTCAAAATTGAATCCTTCCTTGCATCTCCTCTCCACAGAATCTCTTTCTCTCATTGATCTTCCTTGTCATGACTTTGAACCGTCGAAGCTTAACACACTTTACCCTTATTCCACTAATGCATATTTCAATCTACACAAAGATATATCACCGTAGATCAAAATCCACTCTCCATCCGACAGATCGTGATGAAAGAACCTGGTAACCAGATGATTTGAAAGACACTTCCACAAAATTTCATCAAATAGGATCATTTTCGAACCTTTCAAGTGCATAATTCAAAAATTCAAACATAGTACTAACATAAAGTTAAAAAGAAGTTAAGTCAATTATGTTAAATTATTGAGTGAATTTGGCTTTTGAAAAATTAGGGTTGTCTTACTAAGAAAAAAATGCTCCTCTTATAAGTGAGAAGGAAACTCAACAAGGGGAGATCTCTCTTGGCATCAAAGAAGAAGGGTTTCACATTTTATGAACATGGAACGATGCATCTCTTTGAGAGGAAAAGCATAGAGCAAAACTCTCGAAGAGAAAGCATAGAGGAAACCCGATGGGGGAATTCAAAAGCATATGGATGTTAGATATCTTCTACCAAAATTTATAACTATAAATTGCATCACATACTTATAGAAATCATTGTGAGTATTTTAAACTTTGAAACCTCTACATTTTATTTAACAGCTGGGAATCTTTATTTCTCGACTGATCACGTCTTTAATTTCTTGGATGAGCATCTCCATATGGGAAAGCATCCCCTTGCCCAAACCAAAATGCAGCGAGCGTCGTAATCAAATTTATTTCTTGACTACACGTCTTTATTTTCTTGCTGAGAATATCCCTATGGGTGAGCCTTCCCTTCGCCAAACCAAAACGAGCACCTTTATTTTTTAATCGAGCACCCTAAACACATTGAGGTGATAATCGTGATAGAAAACATTTTATTTTGATATGTGGGATGATTACATAAGTTATGTGAATGGTAAAAGACTATCATGGGATATGTCGGATGATTATATACTTTATGTGAACGAAAAATATTTCTTTTTACTTTAGCAGATAGTGAGAATATGTGGTAAAGTATTGCTGAGTAACTATATTATTTCTCTTACTAGAAATTAATGTGTGGTTAATAAAGGAGATGTCTTAGCTGATTTTTCTTCCAAGGGGTTGTTAAATTATGAGTAAGGTTTTGATAGTTTAGTAAGGTCATACTCATAGATGCCTTTGGAATTGTAATGTTTGTTAATAGTTAAAGTAAATTGAATGATTGTTAGTATAGTTTGGTTTAGTATCCTATCCTAAGGGGTATCAAGAAAGGGGTATTCTTGAGTTAATATTGAGTTGTTTAACATTCCATAGGAATGCCTTTTTGTTTGATTTGCTACCTTTTACATGGATGCTTTTATCTTTAAAGAAATAAACCTTTAAAATGTATTTAGTAAAGTATGTTTTTCTCCAAGTATAGAGGAATATAAATATTAAGGGTATTTGATAGAAAATAGGTTATATGTGTATAAATTAAATTTTAAATTTAAAAGGTATAGGTATATGTGAAGGAGACAGCCCAAAATGTGTACATGAGGGTAATAAAGTTGTAGCTTACTTGCTGTAAATAAAATTCCAACACGACTTCATGGATGTAATTTTTATGCTTGAAGATAACTATTACCGAGACTAACATAATTGATTTATTGAGATGATATCTAATGAGTCAATAGAAAACATAAAAAAAGGTATACCCTCATTTCCCAAAGTAACACGGAGGAAACTAGGGACATTACAAGTGCTATCAGAGCGTCAGGTTATAACACTATGGCCTATGGAATCGTAGACATACATGTATGATGTGTACTCAATGAAAAAATAATCATTGAATGCAAAATTATTTTCACCAATTATTTACCATGCTTGACATGCACAATTCAAATTTTGTTAAATGGTATGTTGGGCATGTAAGAGGTCATAAGAACTTCAATGTGTATAATATAGTTGAGTTTCTTAGGCAAAGAAGTATTTAAAACATTTGAAAGCATAAAGTGGAAGAAGTAAAACATAACTTAAGTTGACTATGTGGAAAATATTATTGATCGTAGATTTATAAGTCATAATTGATCGCATTAAAATAATTGAATGCATATTCAAACATATAAGAAATCCATATATATGTTAGTCTGGGTATGACTATGATTGTTGAAAATGTAATGCATTAGGATTTTACATACTAAAAATCTGTTTCATTGATAGTTTATAGGGAGTGCTCTAAGATTATGTTATCAATAAATTTATAGAAAGAGGTTGTTAGTGAAGCATGTAGGTGTGCACGGGTGCAAACGCTTAACCGAGTTTGGTAAATCGAAGGTCAATTATAAAAATGAGTTATGATGAAATAAATGGTTTTTGAAAGGATAGCATGATGCTAACTTATAATTAAACAAATGATAGTCATTTGCATGAAATATTTAATATGTTCATAGGAAGTAGAAATAAGAAACAACAGGACATATTGAAATTCTATCGAAAGACTTATGGGAATTATAAGTTGAATTAATGGCATATGTATAGAAACTGATTTAGGAAAATCAATAATCATTGAATGGTTGATGCATCTTTCGCAACATAGTAGAAGTATCATGTTCTTAAATTGTTTAAGAAGCTTGAATGTGCTTAGTTGTTAATATGATGATCGATGCTGAGTAAAAAAATCTCTAGAGACTCATGATTATTTACCTTTATTATGGTTTGATGTTGAGTAAGAGGACTCTAAAGAATCAACAAGTTATAGAATTAGTATGTTATGAGCTTTTGGGCTCTAAGGCATTGAGATTGGATAATATGTATTATGTGTTTATGTTGACTAACAATGTGATGATTATGTACTTAGTTGATGTTGAGTTGGTAGGCTATGGAACCTCAAGTAATATTATAGATGTGGTGATGTTGGTATTTTCATTTATTCAAGTTTTAATTATATATCATAATCACTAAGAATATTTGAGGATCATTGCAGGTAATAAACTATGGCAGCTTGAAGAAGAATATAAAATAAAAACAAAAATGAACTAATGAAACATACAATAAATATCAAGAAACTTAAAATGCATTAACAGAGTTATGAAACGTTGACCTTATCTTGGGGGATGCCCTCATATTATAAAGCTCTTGAATTTTAAAGAAATACTTATACACTAAACAAAACTCCTTAAAGAAAATGAAGAAAAATGATTCAATAATGAAAATATTATTTTAAGAAAGAGAACCTTAATTAGAATAAGATCCATTCTCAAAATGTTGTAGGGAAAGGATATTACAGGGGGTTATGGTCCATAATACACTCGAGCCTACTCAGTCGTAGGTCCTTGAGCACTAAGTTTGCCATCATGACTAGTCCAAGAAGGATTGTGGGATAAAAGGGGTATTATTTACAGGACTCTACAAAGGGGTGGTAAAGGACATTGTGGCTACTCTGCATTAGTAATAAAGATAGAGAAAAAACTTGAAATTATGATCAATTCAGTGATGAAGAGGTAATATTATTCTAGTATTCGACAAATTATCCATGTACTGGATGAGAGTTTGGTCACTGATCTTGTTGACTCTGGACCACCTAAATTTCTTCCACTCATTGTGATATTTAGGTGTTGAGATGGTATGCTTTGGAGCACCTAGATTGATTAGAAAGCATTTGGTGTTGAGCTTAAATGTTCTAGTGCACTGAAAGAGGTTTATTCTTATGCATATGTATACTCATGTTATGCTTATAATATATGTTATGAACATGTTATGCTTATGGTATGCACATGTTATGTTGATGTGTAGCTCATGTTATGAGAATTGATATGATTGCTTTGTGAAGAAAAGCAAGTTCAAGATGACTAAGGGTAGTTAAGGACAAGTAATACCATATAGGAAGTATGTATGAAATTACTTTATATATGGAAAATTTATATTCCATGAAAATAAATTTAAAATTATTTATCATAAATAATGAATTACATATATATCATGTAGGATTAACCGATGTGAAAATGCAGGATACTACAATGCAGACTTCATGTGTACATCAAACTCTTAAAAGGTTTCCATCAAAGGAAACAATAGGTTGTTGCAAGGAAGATATTTTTACTCAAGTTTTCTAACTTTTTGAAAAATATATGCGTATATCTAGTTTATGATTAAATACTAGAAAAAACTTGTGTTGTTTATGAAAAGTAAATGTATGAAAGAAAAGAATGATGAATACATGAAAGCAGAGATGCGAAGGAAACAAGAAAAGATAGAAAAATGTAATTTCAAAGACAAATAAAAGATGAAAGATATATTTTTGAAGGGTATGAACACCGAGGATGGTGTTATTCTTAAGGGGGGAGGATGTAATGTCCCACTTCTTTACTCCTATACTTGAAATCGAAAATGTAAGTGTACCCACTCATGGGAAGGAGTTGAAGGAAGAGGATATAGAAGTAAAACTTTATAAGTATAATTATAAATTCCTAAGTTGTATTGTGAATTATAAATTGAAGATTCAATAGACAACTTAAACGGTAGGCACATGGAAAGCACTACGGGGAGAGTTCGAACGGATGGGTGGCCATGAGTTGATGATGAATTATTATCCCAAGTAAGAGGTTGTTAAATTCTCAAGAGTAAGGTCTCAATAGTTTAATAATATCATAATCAAAGATGCTTGTGAATTCTTACATCTGTTTATAGCTAAGTAAATTGAATAATTCTTGGTATGGTTTGGTTAATTATCCTTTCCTCGGGGGTGAATATTAGTATAAACCCTAAACTTCAATATTATGTCATATTCCTTTCCGTAGGAATACCGTTTTGTTTGATTTGGTACCTTTCACATGGGAGCATTAATATTTAAAGAAATAAACACTTAAAGTGTTATTATTAAAGTCTGCTTTTATCAAGTACGAGGCATATAAATGTTATTGGTATTTGACAGAAAAAATGTTATATGTTTATAAATGGAATTCTAAATTTGAAAGATATAGTAATTTGTGAAATACAAGTCCCAAAAAGTGTACATGAAGGTACTCAAGGAGTTTACTTTATGAAAATAAAATGACGACATGACTTCATGGATGTAATTGTTATGGTTTTAGATAATTATTGCCAATACTAACACAATTGATTTATTGAGATGATATCTCATTACTCTAAAGGAAAAAGAAAAAAAAATCTAACCCCCATTTCCCAAAATAGAAACAAAGAAATTGGGCACATTACAAGTGGTATCAAAGAGTCGAGTTACAACACTACTACCTATGGACTCCCAAGCATAAATATAACATGTGTACTCTGTGAAAAAATATATTGTTGAATGCAAAATTATTTTCATCAATTATTTACGTTCTTCAACATGCACAAATTAAAATTGGCTAAGAAGTATAGTGAGCATGTAAGAGGTAATAGTGGCTTGAATGTATATAATATATTTGATTTGCTTAAGAAAATAAGTATTTAAAACATTTGAAAGCATAACGTGGAAGAAGAAAAACATAACTTAAGTTGAATATGTATAAAATATTATCAGTCATAGATTTGAAAGTCATCATTGATAGGATTAAAATAATTGAATGCCTATTCAAACATATAAGAAATTCATATACATTCTAGTCTACCTCTGACTATGATTTTTGAGAATGTCATGCATTAGGATTTCACATACTAACAATCTGTTGCATCGATAATTTATAGGGAGTTCTCTAAGATTATGGTATCAATAAATTTCTAGAAATAAATTGTAAGTGAAGCATGCAGGTGTGCATGGGTGCAAAAGCTTCACTGATTTTGGTAAATGGAAGAAGTGCTTGAGTTAAGTTCTAAAAATGAGTTGTGATGTGATAAATGGTTTTTGAAAGGATATCATGATTCTAATTTACAGTTAAAGAAATGATAGTCATTTGCATGAAAGAGTTAATATGTTTATAAGATGTTGAATAAGAAATAATACGATAGATTGAAATACTATTGAAAGAATTTTGCAAATGATAAGTTAAATTAATGGCGTATGTATAGCATTTAATTTAGGGAAATCAAGAATCGTTGAGTGGTTGATGCATGTTTTACAAGTTAATAAAAGTGTCATGTTATTAAATTGTTTAAAATGATTTAATGTGCATAGTTGTTAATATGATCGTCGATGTTAGGTCAGAGGGACTGTGAAGCATCATGATTATTTACCTTTATTATGGTTTGATGTACAGTCAGAGGACTTTCTAGCATCGAGAAGTTATAGAAATAATATTTTATGATCTTGCGGGATCTAAGTCATTGAAATAGAATAATATTTATTATGTGTTTATGTTGACTAACAATCTGATGATTATGTACTTAGTTGATGTTGAGTTAGTAGGATATGGAACCTCAAGTAATATTAATTATGTGATGATGTTGATATTTTCATTTATTCAAGTTTTAATTATATCATAATCACTATCAATATTTGAGGATCATTGCAGGTAATAGACTATGGCAGCTTCAATAAAACCATAAAATAAAAACAAAAATGAACTTATGAAACGTGTAATAAATATCAAGAAACTTAAAATAGATTAATAGAGTTATAAATCCTTGAGCTTGTCACATGAAATTCCCTTAGATTAAAAATATCTTGAATTTTCAATAAATATTTATACACTAAACAAAACTCCTTAAATAGAATGGATTGAATAATAAAATTAGGAGTTCAAGAAAGAGAACCTGAATTGGAATAAGAGACTTTCCCAAAATGGTCTAGGGAAAGGACATTACAAGGCGTAATGGTCCATCATACGCTCAAGGGTTCAGTTCCAGGTACTTGAGCACTCAATTTTCCATCATGGCTAGTCCAAGAAGGACTGTGGGATAAAAGGGATATTACTTACATGACTCTTAAAAGGGTTGGAAAATAGACTTGTTTTTACTCTAAATTAGTAATAAAGATAAAGAACACCCCTGAAATTATGAATGTCCACAAGAAAGAGGTAAGATTCTTCTAGTATTGGAAAAATTTGCTAAGTACTTGATGAGAGTTTGGTGTTGAGCTTATTGAATCTAGAGCATCTAAAATACTTAGACTCATAGTGATATTTAGGTGTTGAGATAGCATGTTCTCGAGCACCTTGATTGATCAAACATTATTTGTTATTGAGGTAATATGCTCTAGAGAACCTATATTGATCATACTTACTTAGTGCTGAGCTAGAACGCTATGGAGAACCTAGAATGATAAGTATTATATGGTGTTGAGCTAGTATGCTTTGGTGCACCGAGAGTGAGTTATGCTTACCCATATGTATACTCATATTATTATTATGATATGCACATCTTATGATTGTGTTATGCTTATGTTATGCTCATGTTAAATGTTATGAGCATGTTATGCTTAGGATATGTGCATGTTATCTTAGATTATGTACATGATATGTTCATGTGTAGCGCATGTTATGAGAACTAATATGATTTATTTGTGAAGGAAATAAAGTTTACAATGACTAAGTGTAGTTGGGGAGAAGTACTATGATACACGAAGTATCAATGAAATTACTATATATGGAAAATTTAGATTCCATGAAAATAAATTTAAAAATATTTATCATAAATAATGAATTTTATATATATATCATGTAGGATTGACCAATATGCAAATGTGTGTACATTGAACATTGAAATCTTAAAGTGTTTCCATGAAATGTAAGAACAAGGTGTTGCAAGGGAATAAATTTTTACTGGTGTTCTAATTTTTTGAAAAATCATATTTATATATCTATTTTATGGTTAAATACTAGAAACAACTTATGTTCTCTATGAAAAGTACATGTATGCAAGAAAATAATCTTCAATACATGGAAGCAAAGACGTGAAGGGAATAAGAAAAGATGGAAAAATGTAATTGCAAAGACAAATAAAAGATGAAAGACAAAGTTTTGAAGGGTAAGAACACCGAGGATGGTGTTATTTGTAAGGGAGGAGGATGTAATGTCCCACTCTTTTCTCCCATACTTGTAACTGAAAACATAAGTGTGTACCCAATCATGGTAAGGAGCTCAAAGAAGAGGCTCCATAGGTAAAACAATATAAGTATAATTGCAAATTCCTAAGTTGTATTGTGAATTTTAGACTTAGTAGACTGAAGATTTAATGCAAATTAAATGAAAGGGGCATGGAATTCACAGATTGTTTTCCCAAGTAAGGGGTTGTTAAATTCTAAGGAGTAAGGTCTCGATAGTTTCGTAACATCGTAATCATAGATTCCTGTGAATTGTTACATCTCTTAATAGATAAATAAATTGAATGCTTCTTGGCATGGTTTTGTTAAATATTCTTCCCTAAGGGGTAAAGAATAGTATAAACCCCAAACTTAAATATTTTATCATATACCATTCCATAGGAATACCCTTTTGTTCGATTTAGCATCTTGCACATGGAAGCATTTATCTTTAAATCAATAAATGCTTAAAATGTATTTACTAATTTTTTTCTTTTATCAAGTATGAGGCATACAAATGTTATGGGTATGTGATAGAAAAAACGTTATATATTTATAAATGTAAGTCTAAATTTAAAAGACATAGGTATATATAAAGGACAAGTCCCAAAAATTGTACATTAAGGCAATAAAGTAGTCTACTTGTTGAAAATAAAATGTTGATGTGACTTCATGGATGTAATTGTTATGATTCGATATAATTATTACAAATACTAACATAATTGTTTTATTGAGTTGATATCAGTAATGTCGCTAAAATTTGAAAACAAAAATATTATTAGGTTAGTTAGATACTACCTAAACTGGAGATTAACTTCACTTCTACGGAATGTGTCAAACTTTGTTTGTGAAACAGAAATGTCGTAAGCTGCTCTTACTCTTTATAGATGTTTTACAGATGTAGTTGTTAATGTGATTCTATATAACATGTTTAAGTTACTTGGTCTGAGTTAGATGATTACGTCATTCATTGGTTATTTTTTATCATGCATGTGCATATATGTGTGTTCCATTTATAGCTTACTTAGTAGTTATAAGTTTTGTTTACTAGTTTATGGAAAGTCCTGCTTAACTTGTAATTGTCAAGGGGTGGAGTGGCGGGACTTGTATCCCTTATAGGGCCACTTGGAGAGGTGACTAGTTTTACTTGATGTTACAGGGTTTACTTAGTTCATGTTGAACTAATTCAACTCTCCTTCGTTTTTTCCAGGTTTGTTAGTTGACGAAAACTTTCGATGGCAGTTAAACAATGACATGCTACATAAGCTAAACTACTTCACTACTTTGGATGACAAAAGGACTATAGTCTTATCTTAGTGATTCTTATTTCTTATTGTTAGCATGATCGTTCACGCCTACATCTAAGTGGATATCATTAATATTATGGTTATAAGACCTTATGAACTTGTTCCTATACTTATTTTTTATTTCACATAATTTGAATAATTTCCTGCTTTTTATGTGGAAGGGTTTAAGTCATAAGACTTCAGCCACAAGGTTTTAAAGTATATATACCATATGTTATATGCATAATGGGCCCTTCATGGCATATGGAATATGCCATGAATGTTGTCTTATCATAAGTCAAGGATGCCAATTATGGGAGTTACAAGGCATAAGGTTTTACAATCACCAAGTCACGTTTGTGGGTATGAAACTATAGGCATGGGGATAGAATTCGATGTTGGTGGTGGACAGGGTGGAAGAGTAAATGCACCTTGAGATATGGTGAGCTCAAGCCCTAATCTTGGTATTTCGTGGTAGAATGTGCCATTTGGATTTGTGATGGTTTCCCTCTGTTTGTCACTTTGGTTGTGGTCTCTATGTGAGGTATGGCTCGCTTGTACGCCCTAGGAAGGTATACTTTTCACCTGGGTTTGTAGAATTGTTATTTTTTGTTTCGGTTGGAGGATTGGTATACTTCTAACATTTATCTGTCCCTTTTTTGCAGGTGGTAAGGCTTCCATTGTGTGGGTCGTGTGTCTCTCGGGTTGATGACACATACCCTTCACGGGTAAGCCCTATATAAACAAGCCTAAATGTGTTCCTTTGTGTATGGGTGTTTTGACAGAGCTTTGAGGTTGACATTTGATGAATGAATACATGGTTTGGTTAATGGTTTCAATTGTGTTTAGTTCTTTTTGTATTTAAAAGAATCTAGAGATGCGTATGAGGTATTGGGGTTTTATGGTGTTTAAGTTTGGTGCCTTTGGTCCATAACTATCATGACTCTACTGTGTAAATATAACATTGAGTCAGTGGCTTAAGCATATGATTTTGTTGGTTTAATGAAGACTCTGAGTTTATGGCGGTTGTACCATTTCTTGCAATGGTGCCTTTGTTTGAAATCATGACTGTGTAGGCTTTATTTATAAATTACAGTGGCTATGAATGTGGCATTCATAGTTGGGGTTTTCTCATTGATACTGTATCTAGTTTGACAAAGATATGATGCTATGTGTATTTCACTCTTTGTTCTTACATTCTAGTTTCAGTATTAAAATATGGGTTTAGCTTATAGTCGTCCCATTGCTGGACATGGAACCCTTCCCAATACATCAGTGTGTAAAATAATGGTGAAATGTTATTTTAATGGTAATTTACGGTTTTGTTTACTTGTCTGTGAATTAACTTATGGATGGTCATGACCTTGGTTTAACAATGTGAGTTGGATTTTGTTTACTTTGATAGTGTATAAATTGGTTAACTTATTATGGTTTATGTTAATGGGTTTCTTTTTCTTTTCAACCATGAACCTCGAAATGATTAAAACATATATATTTGTTTTTGTTACTGTGTGGAAATGTTGACAGGAAATGATTTCTTTTCATGGTTAATATTTCTTGTATATTACTGTTGTTTAACATAGATTTACATGGAACACTTTGTAATCTATTAGATCATTGAAATAATCGTTGCAAATGAACCCTACATGATTTGATACCTGTCGTGGTGTTTATGTAACTTGGTTTGTAAGTCATGTCCCACAGGACTTTATCCTGGGATGCCTTGGTTTTAAATGATGTGTGCATATTTTGTAATGGAACAAATGACGATAGGATTCGATCATGTAACCTCTTAATGAATACGATATTTGTTAATGTGATTTGTATTAGGTTATGGTTGATTTATTATGTTAATGGTATATGATATGGTTTATGATTTATGATCATATTGTGCCTACATGCCTTAGAGATCTCGTTGGCTTGGAATTTGATGTTGTTGTTTATAAAATGGAAATGATTGGTTTGTAGTTTGTTTACAAGGTTTTATAGATAAGTTGACTCTATTTTATTTATTGTTTATAATAAATATTTTGGTCTAAGTTTCAGTGAATATAATTAAGTTCTAATTTTATGGATTTTAATTTATATCAACGCTGTAGGTAGTATCTTTGTTTATTATAAATAATACAAGCCTTCTTAATATCAAATCTACCTGCAGAGATAAGATATAGGTTTTGTTTTTAAGTAGTTCTAGGTTTTGAACTTGAAATAATCGACACGAAATAAATTGCAAAAATGAACAAAATCAAACCCTTCTATAGATAACACTAAAGGTGCTTAATCCATCAGGAATAAAATATATTAAAATTTCCTAGTTGAATAGAAAAATATAACCTAACCTTTGATAAATAAATACATCTCCTAGTAAACAATGAATTTAACCTATAAGTGAAGAAAGAGGTAATGAAGAAAATATAACCTAGCTTATAGCAAACAAATCCTAAATATCCATCCAAGGTTAAATCTCCTCTTTTAATAAGGAAAAATGTGTAGTTTACAATGGAAAAATAAAGAACCTCATACCTGCAAGGAGAAGCTATTTGAATGGCTGAAAATTTTGCACACTAAAATACCAAACATTAACAAATTCATAGACATATATGACCTATTTTCAGATAACTGAATGGCTCAGGAACTACCACGTTCCTCCCAACCATGACCTGGAACCGTTCCTGGTTTCAGTCCGGATCCACCCAATTTGGTTCCAACATGCAAGTAGCTTAGAGATCCTAAGGTAAGGCTTCCCTATCTGGGATATCAGGCTCTATATCACTTCTCCTTTTTTTTCATCTTAGGAAAAATGTTCTCCAAGAACTATCTTGAGAATAATTAGGTGGAGGTATGGAATAATCAAATATGTTCCCAAGCCTTTCTTTGGCTTGGGTTTTTATAGCCATACTTTTCGGTCAAAGGGGTAGTTAAATCAAGAATCATTTGATTTCTTGAAATAACCATTTTTATTTAATTTAGGTAATTTGAATATTTAACTTAGGAACTTTTGACTAGTTCCTACTTTGACTCTAGTCGTTATTTTTAATATTTAATTATCATTAGTAATAATAATAACATATGGATCCTTTCTTTATTACTTATATCTATTAGTATGATTACTATGCTATCTCTTTATACATATCATGTATAAATTATATATATATATATATGTATGTATGTATGTATGTATGTATGTATGTATGTATATGTACATATCATTTGTTAACATTTTATCCTTAGGTATCATATAGCATGATCACTAAAAATATGACACTTTTCTTTTATCTTAGTCACTTTATTTAATAAGGCCTTCTCGTAGGGCTTAGGTCAACTAGGTTAGGAAACTCTAAACCTCCTTGCATGTCGGATTCCCTCGTATAAGTATGATGACATCAATGTTTTATCAGAGTCGTGTCCACTCAATCATATTAATTCTTTTCAGTAATTCCTTGCACTTATCGAGAGCCCATACTCAACTCTTAAAACATAGAGTTATAAACAAAGTGTAATTCAAGAGCTCTTCGCTCAACACTAATATAGGATGTATTTGTAGGATAAACCTAGGGATACAATGTCCCAAGATCTGATCTTCCATATATTATGTTCAAAATTAACTTGGAAGGCTTCAGGGCTTATGCCCAACACAAAGTTTTTCATAACTCGTGTTTTAGAGCTTCTCTCTTAACACAAATATAAACATTCACGTGTTCCATAGCCTCTCTCTCAATACAATTATATACATTCATGCGTTCCAGAGCTTCTTGCTCAACAAAAACATCGAATACTCATGTGCTCCAGAGCTCCTCACTCAACACAAAACTTCTCATCAATTATGTGCCTCACGGGCCATGCCCAACACATGAAATCATATATAAAACATATACAATTTGCTTATGCCCAATATATCAAACAAATCATCATGGTCATGTGTAGTGGAGTCTTAGACCCAATATACAAATTAAAACAACAAACATCATAAATAAAGGGGATTATGCCCATAAGTGTTAGGTCAAATTTCATGATATTACAATATCTAATGAGTCAAAAGAAAAAGAAAAAAGAAAAAATAAATCATACCCCCATTTCCCAAATTAGCACTAAGGAAATTGGTGACATTACAAGTTGTATCAGAGTGCTTATTTACAACACTACAAACTACGGACTCGCAGACGTACAAGTAGGATGTCTACTCCATGAAAAAAAAGTGTTGAATACAAAAAAAAAATTAATCAATTATTTATCTTATTCAACATGCATGAATTAAAATCGATTAATTGGTATATTGAGAATCTAAGAGGTCATAGGGACTTGAATGTGTATAATATATCTAAGTTTCTTAGGAAAAGAAGTATTTAAAAATTTGAAAGAATAATCTGGAAGAAGAAATATATAACTTAGGTTGATTATGTGGAAAATATTATTGATCATATATTTAAAAGTCATAATTGATAGAATTAAAATAATTGAATGCATATTTGAAACATATAAGAAATTTAGATACATGCTAGTGTAGATATAACTATGATTGTTGAAAATGTCATGCGTTAGGATTTTACATACTAACAATATGTTGCATCAAGAATTTATAGGTGGTTCTCCAAGATTGTTCTAACAATAAATTTCTAGAAATAAATTGTTAGTGAGGCATGCAGGTGCGCATGGGTGCAAAAGCTTTAGTGAGTTTGGTAAATGGAAGCAATACATGAGGTAACTTCTAAAAATGAGTTATGATGTGATAAATGGTTTTTGAAAGCATAACATGATGCTAATTTAGAGTTAAACAAAGAATAGTCATTTGCATGAAATATTTGATATGTTTATAAGAAGTTGAATCAGAAACAACATGATAGATTGAAATCCTATTGAAAGACTTTTGGGAATGATAAATTGAATTAAATTAATATGTATAGCAATTGATTTATGGAAATCAAGAATATCCTAGTAGTTGATGCATTTTTTGCAAGATACTAGAAGCATCATGTTATGAAATTATTTAAGATGATTTATTTTGCATAGTTGTTAATAGTATGGTTGATGTTGAGTCAGAAGGACTATGGAGCATCATGATTATTTACCTTTATTATGGTTTGATGTTGAGTCAAAGGACTCTGGAGCATCAAGAATTTATTGACTTAGTATGTTATGAGCTTATGGGATTTAAGGCATTGAGATTGAATAAGATTTATTATGTGTTTATGTTGAATAACAATGTGATGATTATGTGCTTAGTTGATGTTGAGCTGGTAGGCTATGGAAACTTAGGTAATATTAACAATGTGATGAGAGTGATAAATTTTCATTTATTCAAGTTTTAATTATATATTAAACATAATGACTCACAATAATTTGAGGATCATGGAGGTAATAGACTATGCTAGATTCAATAAGATGATAAAACAAAAACAAAAAAGAACTTATGAAACCTATAATAAATATCAAGAAACTTAAATATAGTAACATATGTATGAAACCTTTAGGTTATCATGGGAGATGACCCAAGATTATAAAGCTCTTGAATTTTCAAGAAATATTTATACACTAAACAAAAATCCTTAAATAAAATGAATAAAAGGGATTGAATAATAAAAATAGGATTTTAAGAAAGAGAACCTTAATTGAAATAAGAGCCTTCCCAAAATGTTGCAGGGAAAGGTCATTACACGGGGTAATGATTCATAGTACATTGGAGGCTCAGGCGTAGGTCCTTGATGCTCAATTTTCCATCATGGCTAGTGTAAGAGGGTCTAAGGGATAAAACATGTATTACTTATAGGACCCTACAAAGGGTTGGTAAATAGATGTTGTGGTTACTCGACATCAGTAATAAAGATAGAGCACAACCTTGAAATTATGATCATTTACAAAACAAAGGGGTAAAATTATTTTGTTATTGGAAAAATTTTCTAAGTACTTCATTAGAATTTTGTGTTGATCTTGTTAACAATTGAGCACCTAAACTAATTGGAATCATTGTGATATTTAGGTGTTAAAATGGTATGCTCTTGAGGACCTATAATGATCATACATTATTTAGTGTTGATGTGATATGCTCTAGGGAACCTAGATTGATCATACTTACTTAGTGTTGTTCTCGTATGCTTTGAAGCACCTATAATGATAAGTATTATAGGTTGTTGAGCTAGTATGGTCTCACGCACCAAGAGTGGGTTATGATTATGCATATGTATACTCATGTCATGTTTATACTATGCACATGTTATTCTTTATTATTTGTTATGAGCATGTTATGATTATGATATGCACATGCTATGCTTAGATTATGTACTTGGGCACTTGCACAAAGTTGGTTCCACTTTTTAGTGCCACTTTAGAAATCGAAAACGCACTTCCGAAATGTAAATCCACAACGCATATGCATTATTGATGCTATGTTCGGAAAACCTGAGTCCAAAGATGAGGATAAGGTTAGTTAGTAGATATCACATATGCAATATATCGCATGTGCGTTTTTAAAGTTTTACATATTGCATATGCGAATATGCGATATGAAAAACCAAAAAAAAAAAATACAGGCTGCGGGCCTCAATTTGTTATTTGCACAGTGAGCTAGATATTGGGAAGGAGAAATACCATAGTTGCGAAATGCAGCACCAACATTTTGCGTTAGAGAATTTGGAGGTGGCTGTGGAGGTGGCTTTGCTCCAATGGTAGGTAAGTACTCATATCATCCACAGTTGTATTCAATATTTGTTTGTTTTTGTTAATTTCATAGTTTTTATAATTATTAAAATCTTAAAATGAATTTAATAAAAAAATTAATGAAATCAAATAATGATATATTAAAACACTTTGTAATTCATTGTGTTAATCTTAACAGATAACAGGAATGTTCAAAATATTGTGCAAAATTAACTAAACCAAAACATGAACCCAAACACAGACAAAAACCCAAACATGAACCCAAACATGGAAACAAACCCAAACACGAACCCAAACATGGACACAAACCCAAACACGGAGGGGGAACAAGACCGCAATTCCCATATTCTGGCTCATTTGGGTGCATTGAGGTGCCTTAGCTCATCTTTAAGAGGTGGGGGGATCATTTGAGACAATCTTTAGCCAAGGCATTGGAAACCATAACAAACAAAATTTCCAATGCCCAAGGAGCTTTGTACAACATTAGCTCATACATAGAATCCATGAGGAAATACTATTCTGGTGGTTTGAGTTATAAAAACATAAAAAACCTAAACATTACAAAAGACCAATTGTTTTCATTATTTCGAGACCCTAGCATCGGATTGGTTCCAACCACCAGTCGAGCACACATTTCCATAGACTCGTGCATGGATACAAATATTAAAGAAAATTAGATGGATCGATGGTATATGGTCTTCGATGAATACCCTCATGGGAATATGGGCATCCCATTTTATTTCCTAAGGAATTTATATGCAGAATTCATCCTAGGGAAACTTGTGAACTAATTCGATACTTTAGACTTCCAAGGTGTGGGTCATGGGCTTCCACAAGATAGGGAAGGGGCTAGGACTGATCCTAACCATGTTCCATGCCCTCCACGCACACCAAAACCCCCTCGGATATATCCTCCTATGGGTCATGTGATATGATACACAAAAGGCCTTATTGGACTTGGGAGATACATTTCTTTAGCATGGGACTATTGTCCAACGAAATGTAGGCCAAGGGGTTGGCACTTCTGAGGCTGACCCATTGCACAATAAGGATCCATCTATAGATCGCACTGGATACATAGATCATTCAAAGCATCGTGTTACTCCACACCCTTGGACATCGTGTGGAGGCATATGCTATGGCCCTGCTTCAAAATTCCAAGACGATGGATTACTTGGATATGTAAGTAAAAATCATTATTTTTATATTATATTTTGTTTTATATCACAATTTTCAATTTTTTCACAATTTATTCCTTTTTAATTATATAACAAATTATGTGAACAAATATATAGCTGGTGTCCCATGACAGCCCAAATTCGCATAGTCCATCGATTAATGTTGAGAACATTGATGCAACAGTTAATATTGCATATGGGTTTGGTTCTTCTCCATTAGCTGTAAGAACTATACTTTTTAATTTTTCATCGTTATTTACATATTTATAGTAGATATTGTAACATTCAGTACATCCTAATATGGATACAATATGTTTTATGCAGGGTGAGCAAAATGAGTATGTTGAATCCTGGCCTAGTCCCTCTCATGTATAGGAAGATTCCCAGATCGAGGTATTATTATAAATATGTGTTTAATTATGCTTTTAATAATTCAAAATTCATGATTTTAATTTTTAGATTTTTTCTAATTGTATCTTTATGTTTTGTACGTAGCATGATATCTTTATGGGTGACCCACCTCTCCCCGCCCCTAGGTACCTATATGTCTTGATTTCTTTGAAAACATCATTGTCCCTCCATGTTGTATATGTCTTGTTTTATTTTTTATTATTTGACATTGACATATCTTACTTTATGCAGGCATCTATTGAGCCAGTGGTGCTTGAAGAGCACCAAAGCAAGGTTGTTGGCGACCCACCTCTTCCCCCCCACCAGGTACATGTATGTTTCGGTTTCTTTGAAAACATCATTTTCCCTCCATGTAGTATATATGTCTCTAATTCTTTTTATTATCTGAAATTTACATATGTTACTTTATCCAGGCTTCTAGTGAGGCACCGGTGCTTGAAGAGCACCAAATTGGTGACCCACTTCTAATGAGCTAGTAGATACGTTTATGTATCACTTTCTTTTAATTGTGATTTTAATGATTCAACATGTACTTTTTTCATTTTTTTAAATTGTCAAATTGTATCTTTATCCTTTTGTACGTAGGAACATAATTTTGATGATGTTATCCAAAAAGTGAAATTCTTCTCTAATGCATGTAGAAATCCTTATATCCTATTGATAGTTGTTCGACACACTGATTACACACCTCCTCACATCCCCCGTGTATATTTATATAGTGCAACTCCTGCTTACATTTCTTTTTGTACATGCAAGTATCTTTTTCCTCGTTTCCCCCATTGATATGTTGAAATTGACATATATATTATTTTATGTAGTTTGATAGTGACCTCCTAGTTATTGAAGAGCACCCAATCGGGGTTGTTGCTCACCCACCTCTCCCGCCCCCAATGTACCTATATGTCTCGATTTCTTTGAAAAAGTCGTTATCCCTCCATGTTGTATATGTCTCGTTTTCTTTGTATTATCTAGCATTGACATATGTTATTTATGCAGGCACCTATTGAGCTCGAGGTGCTTGAAGAGCACCAAAGTGAGGTTATTAGCGACCCATGTCTTCCCCCCCTCCAGGTACATGTATGTTTCCCTTTCTTTGAAAACATCATTTTTCATCCATGTAGTATATATGTCTCTGATTCTTTTTATTATCTGAACTTGACATATGTTACTTTATGCATGCTTCCAGTGGGGCACCGGTGCTTGAAGAGCACCAAATTGGTGACCCACCTCTGACAAGCCAAAAGGTACATTTTTTGTGCACCCATGTAATATAGTTTTATTTGTACATTCAAGTATGTTTTTCTTGCACCCATTGATTTTTTGACATTGGCATATATATTTTTTATGCATCTTGATAGTGAGAAAGCAGGTCTTGAATAGAACCCAATCGAGGTCATTGCTAGTGAGGCATAATGACCCACCATTACTTACTCATGTACAATAAGTAAAAATGTTATATTGGTTTGGAATTTGAACAAATGTACATAGAATTTTTATAGGTTGGTAAACTAACTTACAAATTTTGGTTTTTTGCAGTCTCCACTAATGCGACCTATCCCTCTTGATCAGCGATGGGGATCACCAATGAGTAGTCAGAAAAGAAATATAGACTTCTTCGAAGACATTGGTCGTGGCAGGGAAATGGGGGATAACTAGAATAAATGTATAAGGGGGATACAAAGATGTAATTTTTTGTTTTTATAAACATAGACGTACAGTTTTATCCACTATTTTGTATTATGGCCATGTGGCATGCCACTTTTTGTAAAATTATTTGTATACATATATAATATAAAGCAAGGTTCAAATTTATACATATATGGTTGACTTGATCTTGGAACATGATATGTGTGGTTCAACTATGTGATAATGATATGTGTGGTTCACAAGTGTTCTATTATGAATGTCCAATACTTAAAGGAATAATTTATGACTCATCCAAATAAGACACCATAATCATAATCATACCATACACTACCTAAATTACATACACTAACATCATAACATCATAGTCGTACCACTAACTTTAACATCATGTACATGTGTTTCTACTTCTCAGTCATGCATGCATGTGTAATATACTGTATCATACCCTACAATACCCTATGATACTAATATATCATACTATAATAACATACCATATCATACTAATATACCATACCATACTAGTTCTACATACCATACCATAATAAAATAGCATACCATACCATACAAGTACATGTGTTTCTAGTTCCATCTCATAACTTGTAAATAGGTTATAAAACCCTAGGTCCATCCACTAACTTGTCAACCCTAGTGATGGCATGCAATTTGTAGTTCATGAAATCCTAGTTGTTTTTCAATTTGTTCATGTACATGTGTTTCTAGTTCCATCTCATAACTTGTAAAGAGGTCACTAAACCCTAGTTCCATATCATAACTTGTCAACTCTAGTGATAGGATGCAATTTGGTAGTTCATGAAACCCTAGTTGTTTTTCAATTTGTACATATACATGTGTTTCTAGTTCCATCTTATAACTTGTAAAGAGGTCACTAAACCCTAGTTCCATCAACTAACTTGTTAACCATAGTGATAGCATGCAATTTGGTAGTTCACGAAACCCTCATTGTTTTTCAATTTGTACATGTACATTTGTTTCTAGTTCCATCTCATAACTTGTAAAGAGGTCACTAAACCCTAGCGCCATCCACTAACTTGTCAACCATAGTGGTAGCATGCAATTTGGTGTTCATGAAACCCTAGTTGTTTTTCAATTTGTACGTGTACATGTGTTTCTAGTTGCATCTCAAAACTTGTAGTTCATAAAACCCTAGTTGGTTTTCAGTTGGTTATTTCATGAAACCCTAGTTGTTTTTCAATTTGTTAATGTACATGTGTTTCTAGTTCCATCCCATAACTTGTAAAGAGGTCACTAAACGCTAGTTCCATCCACTAACTTGTCAACCATAGTGGTAGCATGCAATTTGGTGTTCATGAAACCCTATTTGTTTTTCAATTTGTACATGTACATGGGTTTCTAGTTGGATCTCAAAACATGTAGTTCATAAAACCCTAGTTGGTTTTCATTTTGGTAGTTCATGAAACCCTAGTTGGTTTTCAATTTGTTCATGTACATGTGTCTCTAGTTCCATCTCATAGCTTGACAAGAGTTCACTAAACCCTAGTTCCATTCACTAACTTGTCAACCATAGTGGTAGCATGCAATTTGGTGTTCATGAAACCCTAGTTGTTTTTCAATTTGTACATGTACATGTATTTCTAGTTGCATCTCATATCTTTTAGTTCATAAAACCCTAGTTGGTTTTAAATTTGGTAGTTCATGAAACCCTAGTTTTTTTTAATTTGTACATGTACATGTGTTTCTAGTTCCATCTCATAACTTGTAAATAGGTCACTAAACCCTAGTTCCATCCACTAGCTTGTCAACCATAGTGTATCATGCAATTTGGTGTTCGTGAAACCCTAGTTTTTTTTTCAATTTGTACATGCACATGTGTTTCTAGTTACATTTCATAAATTGTAAAGAGGTCACTAAACCCTATTTCCATCCACTAACTTGTCAACCCTAGTGATAGCATTCAATTTTGTGTTAATGAAACCCTAGTTGGTTTTAAATATGTACATGTAGATGTGTTTCTAGTTCCATCTCATAACTTGTAAAGAGGTCACTAAACCCTATATCTATCTCATAATTTGTCAACCCTAGTGATAACATGCAATTTGTAGTTCATGAAACCATAGCTGGTTTTCAATTTGTACACGTACATGTGTTTCTAGTTCCATCTCATAACTTGTAAAGAGGTCACTAAACCCTAGTTCCATCTCATAACTTCTCAACCATAGTGATAGCATGCAATTTGTAGTTCATGAAACCCTAGTTGGTTTTCAATTTGTACATGTACATGTGTTTCTAGTTCCATCTCATAACTTGTAAGAGGCACACTCGAGGGTTTTGCATAGTTGACCCCCCAATGCAAGAGTTGCATTGAAGGAAACCGAGTGAAGACATAGTTTACAAAATGAATGCACAATGAAGTCATTGTTCCTTAAAAACAGGAGGGAGAGGGACACCTAGAGGTAATTGCATGTGAGGAGACCAAATTCGCATGAAAATGGCATTCAGGGACACTTGTGAATTTCAGTCGAGGAGCGAAAAGCCAAACGGAGCAGAAAAATTGCATGTCATCGGCTCTTCCAAGTGTGTATGGGAAAGGATGATATGGGAACCCTACCAACACAACCACGATCAAGGGTTTTCATGCATTGACCCACCAATGAAATAGTTGCAAGAGTTTACTTAGCAATGTAATTAAATGTATATTAATATTAAAAACATCAAAAATGTAAATTTCAACAACTCAAGAGCATGTTATTTTTAGATTTTTATTTGTTGGTGTCTAAAGACACCGTTCTTGGCACCTCCAATGTGCCATAGATGGTGTTTGTATCCTAGGCACATGAAAGGATAGACATTAATACTCTCGTAAGAAAATAAAGAGAACCCAATGAAAATGTGCAGACCTTCTTTATAGATAACTCACGTGAGGTTGTACGATCATGCTTACAGTGTCCACTATCCTCTGAATATTATTATGTCTGTAAATGGCATCCGTCAATCACAGGTTTATTACATTGGGAATAAAATAAGGCTAAATAATTGAAATTTTGCTTCAGCATGCACCTTAAAGGTTAAATAACACACCTGACAATGCACTCAGACGAGTAGGCCATCTAGATCATCTCTACTGCCAATGGTGTCCATCAATATTTTGTGCTCTATATGAGGTAGCAAGTATCGTATATGTGACCTATTTTTGTGACTAAGTGTGCGCAGCTTGATGTTTATACCAACTACTTGGTTGGTGAAGTGGTATACAATAGCTCCTGGTCTATAATCCTGATATACATACCCACCCTTCATTTTCTATTGTGTTGCAAGTGTCAAGTACTCCCCTTTTATAACCATTGAGCCATTTGGGAATTCAATATTTTCATCATCTGTAATAGTTTTGAGAATGGTTTGTTTCCCCTCTAAGAAACATGCCGACCAATAGTCATAAACCCATTCATTATTTTTTGGGGAAACCACTGCATATATCTGACCTGTGAAAGGAAATAGGTCGAGTTAACAATACAATTTTTAAATAAGGTCTTGCATTTCTAATTTCTACATAAATTAAATTCTACTTAGGTCAAGTTAACAATACATAAATGCAATTTCTTATTTAGGTACTACTAATTTACTTTTTTTTACCTCCTTGTATGAGATCTGATATGTGATCATAGTCTGTAGAAATATGTGTCTGATCATCTTCCAAATGGTATAGTTCATTAAACCCGTTGAAATTGGTGCCAAATGCCACTCGATCCCATGTATCAACCGTATCTGTATACTCACAATCATCCCATTCATTAATGCTACAAGAACTACAAAAGAAATCCTTCAATCTTTTCTGAATTTGTAGGGTCGAGTTGTCTGAGCTTCTAATTGAATGAAATTGTTGAGTTCCATGCACTGTGTTCACCCAATGTGTTTGGGATCGGTCCACATTTTTCACCTCCCAAAATATTCTCCGCACTAAGTGTTTCCTTGTTACTTGTTCTCCCATGAAATATGCACACCATTTCACTATAGATGCAGTGTCTCGAAGGCGAGCATCTGTAAACTTCATCTCTTCCCTTCGAAGGGTAGTTTTTAGGCATGCACCAGCACCATCGTGTTCTCCTTTTCCATCACTAGTTTGAAAGTATTTACATACATGTGGCACCTTGTATTTTATGTGAAACAAACACAACCATTCAATTACAAGTGTATTCTTGAACTGTATAGCACAATCATCTGACCAAATGAACTGATGATAAAATGGTATATCCATAGCTATCACATGATCATAGAATAATTTTAGGCAATTATGCATGTAATGGATGGCATGGGTCTGATTGTCACTTATTTAGAAGTGACTTTATTTTAGTATCACACATTTATCTTCATTTCTATCTGGCCCATGTCGATACGTGATATGCACCATTATTCTCACCTTCTCTGAGTGATAGTATTGACTTTGTATTTCATTTTGTGGTTGTAGGGTGTAATTTTCTGCAAAGTCAACCACTGATAGTATTGTTCTGAGAGGGAAGGTGTCTCGAAATATTCCGAATTGATTATCTTGCCACCGTGCCATATCGACATGTTGAATGTACTATTGGATCTTTCCACGAAACTATGAAATAAAATCACATACTTGCACCTGGTATAAAAAAATAAACAGTTTTATAAAACAACATAAAAATATGTTTACATGAATATTAATATGCCAATATTCAACAATCTACCTGTGAAGTCACCAATTTAGTCTTCTTGCTTTCTTTCCCATCATGTAGCTGATATGTCTCATACTGATATTTTTGCTTCTCAACAATTGCATTCCTAAATGCTTGATCTTCACTCTCATGGATGCAATCAGACAATAATGATAGCCCACCACAATTGTTTCAAGAACCCTCTACACATTGTTTTAAGTAATGTGTCTTCCCATCTTGCCTTGGACACGTTATGTTATGGATGAAATCTCTGGATCACATTAGCGGTACTGTACTTGAGCATTCCTGCACATGGTTAGGATGCAAAAATCAATGTATATGTGAAAATGTATGGTAATATAGGTCAAAATCTATGTAGTATATACAACAACAGCTGTTCTAGATGGTATTGATTCTAACATATGAAGGATTCGATTTTTCAAAAGATCTTTGTCCGAGCCTTAGCTCTATGTGGGAAACTTTAAACATCTCGAACAATTGAGTTTGTGTCATGTCAAGATAGTGTATAACATGAGGTTCATTGTTTCTAGAACCCCTACAATGTTTTAACGCATCTTTCATGTTCAAAGAAGGCCTACTGTTATCATGCCAAAACTGTGCATTAGGCCCTTCACTGCTTCAACTAACTTCATGTCTTTGTGGGGAAACCTACTACTAAATGCCCATAATGTTTCCATTTGTCCATCTACATGAAGGTTGTCTCTTCTTACTGAATTTTTTTTAAGTGTCTTTCGATGTAAAGGACCAATTTGTGATGTGCGTTTAAGTAAACGACGTTGTCTTTTGGATCTACATACAATTGATTCAGCCAATACACGGCGAGCCAGATTACAGTCCTGTGAACGAGTTTTTTTATCAATCAATGTGAATGAAACATCAAGAGATTTAAAAATGTGATTACTTGATTCGATATTCTTCATTGTTCTTATGCCTAAATTTCTTCTAACACTTGCCGTATTTCTAGATTTAATCAAAGCTGAAAACAAATGGCATTTACCGGCTTCGGATTTGTTATCAAAATATTGTTTCATTATTTGAGAACAATAACAAAGGATAGTGCGTTTAGCCACCTTACCTTCCATGGAAGTCAATTCGCTCTCGTCCACTTGTATGCGTTTAGGATTTCTCTTTCGTTTTGATGCAAAATTTCTTGCCGTTTGAAATGCTGGAGTGACATTTACATCCACTACAGGCTGACAACTTCGATTAGGAGATTGAACTACTAGCCATGGTTGTTCCTGAGTCACATTTGCATGGGGAGTAACATAGTTATTGAACTCTTCACAATATTGTCCATTTACTAATGGATCAATAATATCATCTTCCCTATAACCAGCTTTCTTTAATGTTGCATTATCTTCCTCAACCTCCACGTCAGGTATCTATTGAGGGGGAATGGGAATTATTTTCTCAACTAATGTATGATGACAATTTCTTGAATCTTCCCTCTTCTTTTCTTTTTTATTTTGAGCTTCGTTTGTTGTAAGCACCTTCCTTTCTGACTTCCAACCTCTATTACATACATTCCCCATTGAAATCCACCCAAACTTGTACAAAACCTATGGATTTATGTAGGTAATGATTAAATTGCAAGTTGAATAGTTCTCTGTGTGCGGGTTCAGAAGAATTATTTCATTTACTATAGTAAACTTGGCCCACAACACGTAACCCAACATTTTTTATATAACACATATCGCATATGCAATATAACACATGTCCATTTTATCACATATGTGATTTAGTGCATATCAAATATTAAGCTTGAATTATCCATGCTAATCAAATATTAAATATCAAATGCATATCAAACTTGGACTAACCTTACAATGCACCCACTACCAATGGTTAAGACCTTGAAACCTATCCTTGGACCATGGTAGTGTCTAAAGAACTATCTCTTGTCTGGAAATGTTCATAATAGTTCCTATATGACCATGGTCAATGCCTACTGAGCAAACTTCAATGCATAAAATAGAGTAATGGCACATATATCCCGTATTAAGGATAAATATCCCCTTTAAAGGGCATGTGTAGTGCTTTAAGACTTGTTTATGTTACACTATTGTCCCATTACCATTGTTAAGACCCTAAGACCCATCCTTAGTCCTTAAACCCTCTTAATGACACCCATATCCCACTAAAGGCCAAATATTCCATCTATAAGGCATGTGTGTTGATTTAGGAAATTATTGTCTACTCTTCCATGACTATAGTTGTAGTCCAGAGACCCATCCCTCCCATCCAAAACCCTATACTAGCACCCTTATCCCATTATAATACCATTTAGAATCCCAATATTCCATCCAAACAGTCTATGGGGTGGATCATGGCCCAACATTACATTGGTTAAGAGGGGGGAGAGTCAAAGGAGGCAGAGGAAAGTGTGGAGGGAATCATGGGAGGGAGGGATGGGTACAATGATGATTTCTATGATGGTGATGATGACAATGATGGTGATAATGATGATGATGATCACAAATAATATGACTATGATGACGATGATTATGGTGATGATCACGATGATGAGGATGGTGATGACTATGATGGTGATTATAATGATGATGCCGATGATGACAATGATGATAATGAGGATGGTGATTATGATGATGATGATGATGAGGATGAGGATGATGATGATGATGAGGAGGAGGAGGAGGAGGACTATGATGATGATGATGAGAATGAGGGTGATGATGATGAGAAGGAGGAGGAATCAAGATGGTGATGATGATGATGATGTTGATGATAATGATGACAACGATGATGACGATGATGATAAAAAATGATAGTGATGATGATGAATATGAGGATGATGGTGATGATGAGGAGGACGAGGAGGAGGAGGAGGAGGAGGATGGTGATGATTATGGTGATGATGATTATGAGGATGATGATGATGAAGATGATGATGAGGAACAATGATGATGATGATGATGATAGGTTTAGTTGAAACTTTGCTTTGATTTTATTTTTAAGCATTTGCAATGGAATGATGATGATGATGATGAGGTTGATGATGACAATGATGCTGATGAGGATGATTACTATGATGATGATAATGATGATGATGATAATGATGATGATGATGATGATGATGATTGCGATGACGATGATGATGAAAAATAATGGTGATGATGATGACGGTGATGATGATGATATTGATGACTATGGATATGATGACGATGATTATGATGATGATGATGATGATGATTACGATGTTGAGGAGAATGAGGATGACAATGATGATGGTGATGAGTATGAGGGTGATGATGATGATGATGAGGAGGATGATGATGAGGATCATGATGATGATGATGATGACGATGATGACGATGATAATGATGATGATGACGATAACGATGATGACGAACAATGATAGTGATGATGATGATGATGAGGATGAGGATGAGGGTGATGATGATGAGGAGGAGGATGATGATAATGATGATTATGACGATGATGACGATGAATATGATGATGAACAATGATGGTGATGATGATTATGATGATGATGATGAGGATGATGATGATGAGGAACTATGATAATGATTATTATGATGATGCAGATAGGTTTAGTTGAAAATTTGCTTTGATTTTATTTTCAAGCATTTGTAATTAAATGGTGATGATGAGCATTGATGATAATGAGGAAGAGGAGGAGGATGATGATGATCGCAATGACAATTGTGATGATGATGATGATGATGATGATGATGATGATGATGATGATGACAATGATGATGACGATGATGATGATCACGATGATGATGATGATGATGATCACGATGACTATGGCTATGATGATTATTATGATGATGGTGAGGATGATAGAAATGAGATTTCACCCGCTTACTATAAATAATATTTACCAAATCTTGAAAACATCGAAATCTTTAATACACATATAAACACTCATTACACTGATGGCCACACACTTGTTTGAATATTTTTGGTATTAAATGATTTGTTCTATTCTATGGATTGTACATTTGCAGACATCGATGAACAACTATACACCCCTCATATATATCCCATCGCCCTTTCATATATGTCCTCCCGCCATCCCCCCCTCCTATATCTCCCATAATCATCCCTCCCTTTCCCTTATATTTCTCCTCCCTTCATCCCCCCCATATATGTCCCCTACCCATCCCTCCCTGCCATGATACCCTCTAGACCATTGACTGCGCGCCCCCCCCCTCCCCCCCTCTTAACCAATGTAATGTTGGGCCATGAGCCACCCCATAACTGTCTCAATGGAATATTGGGAGTCTAAATGGTATGATAATGGGATAAGGATGCATTACAGGAAATTTCAATTTAAAATGGGCCTTTCAAAAATAATACAAATTCCATGTCATCATGTATTATCCAATCAAATTCTTTAAAATTCAAAAAAGGAGCACCTCTTAAACAATTTTTTAATATAAATTTGGGGATAGGTTCATAAAAAAACTACTTTTTTTGGTTCGTATTTTCGACATATCTCCTTGTGTTTTTACTCAAATTTTGATTGGGAGATCTTATTGGATGTGGAATTAAATTTAAAATCCAACGAGTACCCACTCAACATACTTTTGAAGGGCCCCTCTACCCCAAAAATAATAACTACCTGAAAAAAGGTGATGATGATGTCATCATCATGTTTTTTTAGGTATTTCTTGTTTTTGGGGTAGCGGTGCTGGTCAAAAGTATGCTAAGTGGGTGCTCGTTGGAAGTAGAATTTAATTTTGCATCCAACGAGCTCTCCCAATCAAAATTTGGGTAACAACACAAGGAGATATGTCGAAAATACGAACAGAAAAGTAGTTTTTTATTTTCTTCCTCCAAAATTAATAAATATTATTTTATTAATTTTCCTTAAGAGGCCCATTTTGAGTTGAAATTTCCTCTAATGCCATTACTCTTTTTTTCTCTCGTACCAAAGTAGTTAAGCAAAAATGCATATATGTTATAACGCATATGCTATATAAATTGCATATGCGATATGAATCTCATATGCAATATAGCGCATATGCGATATGAATAAACTATAACACATATGCGTTATAATGCATATGCATGTTTTCAAAATTTAAAAACTCAGTGGTAATAAAGTTTGAGATTATGTTCAGACTTATCTTCGGACTACCGAACCTGTTGGCCAGGACATAAAAATGAGGTCTATTGCCTATCTTTTAGAATTCTATCAATATGCTCAATTTCAATGGCGTGTTTTGCATTGACAAACACAGTGTTTTTTTTATAAAAATTTAGAATATTGTAGAGTACGATCTTACAATTCTTAATATGTAATTTTTTCCTTCAAATGTATGTTTTAATTATTTATTATTATTTTTCTAAATGACTGAGGTTAGTTTTCGAAAATAGATACATCGATTGTTTTTTATATAACTTTTGATTTCCTTCACAATTTTCCAAGAAAACTATATGGTGCACTAGGAGAGAGAGAGAGCTCTACAATATTATATATAGAAATAAAAGATTTCATTAATTTTTGCCTCTAAAGTGTTGCACCCACATAGAATGTTTTAATTTCAAGATTTTATGACTTCAATAATTAATGAAAAAAAATCATCAAATGATATGAATAAATAGTGTTGCACTAGGGCCATATGTCATTTACATTTCTGCACAATTTTATACAAAATTGACATCATTTACCTCATATATTGTTGCACCCACACAAACATATATGTTATGATGTGCTAGAATTTTGAAAACCCAATTTCACGGAAACTAATTTTATAATAAATTACACACATTTTTTCTAAATAAATGTTATATATTATGAAAGCTGATTCAATTACCTATATTTTGTCTTCTTACTTCATCTTCAAATATGTTAGGGAAGTACCCCTAATTCTCACCTAAAGTCAGAGGTTCTAGGTTTTTCCAACATTATTTGGCATCTAAAGTGTCTTTAAAAAAGTCCATGATTGTGCATCATCCCACCTATTATGTTCATGTGCAGCTCATGTTATGAGAACTGATATGATTGCACTAGTGGAAAATGAGAGATTAGTGACCAAGAGACCAAACATTTTGGTCACCATAGTTTTTTTCAAGGGATAAATGACCAAAATTGATAAATTTAAGTGAGCTAACTAAAAAAGACGAAGATAAATGACCAGTTTTGGTCACATGATAAAAACCAACTAAAAACAACCAATATAAATGACCCCTTTTGGTCACGGGATAAAAAAAACTAAAAACGACCAAGATAAATGACCAAATTTGGTCACGTGATATCTAGACTAAAAATGACCACATAACAATTGGTCATTTATTCGGTCATTTTTAGTTGTCACTCTGACAATGAAAAATTACAAATTTGACAATGAATTTGTACATTTTACTAAATTCTAACACTGCAGATGGATTCAGAGGAGCCTTTACTAAATTCTAACACTGCAGATGGATTCATAGTCCCCTTCCATCTGAGACCCCTTACAGGGGTCTCTGAAACCATCTGCAATGTTAGAATTTAGTAAATTATAACACATATAAAAAATATATTTACACGTCCCTATATTAAAAAAATTGAATTAATGCAACCCAACTATATGTTAATTTGGGCATGACCTAGGCATATAAAAAAACCCACTAAACCTTGGCATGTATGACCCCTTCAACATATTTTCCAAGTCGTTTCTTTTACATAGGCATGATAGTCTAGTTAATGTTGTGTCTCAGAGATTGGTCGTTTCTCATTAAAAGCATCATCATGTCTTGAATTTTATACCACTGTACATGTTCAAATTATCACACTTAACATTTTCATATTTAATTTGGCCCAAATCGTCATCATTTGTCCCCTTTGACACTCAATTGAAGCTTAGGTAGGTAAGAGCATGAAAGCTATTTTGATTTTTATTTTTGTGTCCTTTATTAATTTGTATGATGCGTCCATTTGACAGTCTTCTCATTACATCTATGCTTCTAAAGTTGAAAAGTATCCCCCTATGTCTAATAGCAAAATAAACCAATATCCCTTATTTATTAAAAAAAATGAGCGCTTCCCCCTTTTAATTATTTCCCCTATCCTAGCTTTTAAACCCTTTTCTATCTAAAGTCCTCACCCCTTCCCATTTTCATTTACATAAAAGAAATAAAACACCTATAAATTCCAAACCCCTTTACCTTACCCTTAAAAAAGTCTCCTCCATAGAGATCATTTTGTCTTATCTAAGTTCGTTATTTCCCTTGTTTCAATGAAAAATGTACCCATTTATCTAGTCCCTAATCCCCTTTATAATAATTATAAATTATCAAATTAAAGTAGAAAACAAGATTCTTTCTCTTAATAGTCTTTATATTATATATAATAATGTATTTGTATTATATATTATATTGTATAGTATAATATATAACTTAAAAACAATATATATAACATATAACTTATATTAAATACCAGCCTAGATTCAAATCCTAGGCTCTATCAAGCGCCGAGTGGGATCAAATATTTTGAGGTGCAAACTGTCACAGCCCCACTTAGCCGAGCGCTCTTGACTCACTAAGAGGGTGTGCGGCACCATCTAGCAACCTATCAAGGGCTTGGCCAACTTGATGTTAACTAACGGACTACGCCTACTCATTACGCGGAAACATGTTATATCATTAACTTAGTCATTCATACACATATGCAACAACTGTAACAACACAAAAAAGTATGGAAGTGTTGCGGGTTGCCCAATGCAGATCCCGTCTTCAATATTTTCACAAGTAAAACAGAGATGCCGAAACCAGCCACTCTCTGGGTGTGCGCCCAACCTGGCTAAAACACACACTTTTACAAAACTGGAAAAACCCAAGTCAACCTCCACTGAGCGACTAACTTCGCTGCCGAAACGACTGCTTCAAACCCTCACTGTATGCTGCTGCCGCACCGCAGAAAACCCAGAAAATGTGCCACTATCTGAACTTAGCCTCTGCCGCAGTCCAACTGTGCACTGTGCCAAAAACGACTGCCTGCGGTACCCCTGCGCGGATGCCTCAGAACAAAGGTGCGCTTTAGCCAAGCGCACTGTTCACATGAACTTTCTTCACACTCCTTGGATAAGCTCCTTTGAAATGGCTTGCACTTCATTTATTTATAGCCTTCTAAGTGTCTTGCCCATGTCAACTTGACATCTTGCTTACCGCACAAGTCACCCCTTGCCGGTTCACCAAGTCAACTTGAAAACACACTTGGCCACTTAACCGTTCCGTTGGTGTCACCCCACCAAGGTGACTTTTGACTTAGGCGTTCACAGGTCCGCTTGCCGAAGCCTCTAGAGTGCCGCGCGCACACTTTGCTGGTGAGCCGCGCGCCCCTTTACTTTGACCGAGCGCCCATCTCTTTGATCGCCGTCCGTCGCTAACCGTGCCGTCGCGCGCGCGCGCCCGTCGCCCAACTGCTATCGTCCGCACGCCCGTGGCTTTTCTTACGAAAACGCTCTTTTGCCGGAGCGCCCAACTGTCCGCACGTCCATCCGCACATCCATCCGCACGTCTGTCCGTCCGCACATGTCCGTCCGCACACTAAGGCTGCGCGCCCACACCTAGGGTCGCGCGCTTGTTTACCGAACGTCTTCACAAGCTTGCATGCCCAACCGCACACTCAAGGCTCGCAGACCTCAAAGGTGTCGCGTGCCCATCATCAATGTCATCTTTGCCAAGGGGTGCCCGTGCCAAGTCACGTGGGCGCTGACCTTGGGGCGCGCCACATTCATGACCTCCATGCCGGTGGTGATTGTGGGCGCTTGCTATCTTTGCCAAGTGAGAGCGCAACTCCATGCCGAACCGTCATGACCACGACACCTTGCCCAGGTGTGCCACCATCTAGGTGCGCTGAAAAACGTGGCTGTGACAGCCTCCCCCACTTGAAATTGTTGTCGTCCCGGCAATGTCAACCGCCGCTACCATTTTGCAGCAACCTGTAAAAACCATCATACTGTGTAGTTCTTCCTGTACACTAGTCTCCGTTCCCTTCTTCTTCGCATGAACTGGGTGATCAGTCCGCTCCATCATTTCCGTCGGTCACTTCCTCTAGTCCTCTCTGGCAAAACCTGTCACAAGTGAATGAAGACACCACCTCCATCCACACTTGGCTGAATCTGTCATAGTGAATGAAGACACCACCTCCATCCACACTTGGCTGTGTTTCAGGTTTACTCTTTCTGCAACACCCGCGGTCTGTCTACCTTCACCAAGGGTAGCGACCGTTTCGCTTTCTGCACTTAGGTAGAAGAACCGAGGAGATGGCGCACCTCGCCATATTCCTCTGCACGCTCCTGTGCCTCCTCCTTTTGGCTCAAATATAACAGAAGTGGAATGTTGCCGCCAACAATTCCGCCTCCTTCATCAAACAATCTCTGTGCTTCTGGGTCATCTTGCCACACATTTGCTGTAACTGCGTTACAGCCAAACGTACTAGCTGAAAATGCCCCCTCTCCGCACAGTTTTCCTTCCGCAACCCTGCAGAACTTGACAAGTTTTTCCAGACCTGTCATGGCCTTTTCCACGACCCTTTCCATCACATCAAGTCGTTGTTCCACCTGAGCAACAGACTCTCTGCTAGCAAATCGTTCCTCCATAGAAACGACTTCTTCCTTGTTGGTGCCTTCCTTGCCTTTCGCCTCATCAAGCTGTTCACGACCTATGGCTGCGGTAGTCTGCGGAGTGGCTGTCACCGCAGTCACCTTCTGTCCTCCCCCTGCCTTCTTCGTGGTCTGCACATGGATGGGCTTCTCTCTCGCAAGAAATGCAAAACTGCCAAGGTGGGGCAGCAATGCTGCCTTCTCCTTTTTAATAAAGTCTTGGCCAATCACCACTTCAAAGTCGTCGAGGGGCACAATGGTGAAGTCACTCACCCCTGCCCATTCTCCAATCCTTAGAGAAATTTTCTGAGCCACACCTGCAACTCTCTCAACGCTTGAATTGACTGCCTTGAACATGTTTTCTTTCTGTTCAGCTTCCAAACCAAGCCGCTTCGCAACCTCTTCGTTAACGAAGTTATGAGTGGCACCACTATCAACTAGTGCCAAAATCTGGTGACCATTCAACTCAATGGGCACATAACTTAACTCACCGTAATCAGGTTCTGTTGAAACCGGTACCTCCAAGACAGCGCTCAACACTTGCATCACGCCAACGGATGGTCCACCCTGTTCAACCGCATCCACCTTCTGCGGCCGCAAAGGACAGTCCTTCGCATAATAATCCTTTGCGCAAATTAAACAAGAGACTGGTTTTCTCTCCTTCTTTTCAGCAAACTGTTTGGGCTTGTCATCCTCACGTTTGCCTTGAAACTTAGGCTTACCCGGCTGCTCCCTCTTGAACTTGCCGTGGTGCTATTTCTTGCTGCCATCTTCATTGCCTCTAGCTTCGTCACGCCTATCTGTTCGGAAGTCATGCAAATTTTCTGTAGCAGAAATTGCCTCAGCAAGGGTCTTAAATCCTTGTCGTCGCAGGTCCGCTTGCGCCCAACCTTGAAGACCCTTCATAAAATGATAAAGGTGATCCTCCTCGCTCATATCCTTTATCTCCAACATCACGCTGGTATAGGCTTTGATATAATCCTGAATCTTCGTCGTATGACGAATCTACATCAGCTCATTCCGCGCAACCCAACTCTGGTTACCGGGACCGAACTGTGCCTTGAGAGCTGCCTTCATTTGCTCCCAAGTCTCAATCTTCTCTGTGATCTTTCCTGAAGCTACATCTTCCGCACGGTTCCTCCACCAAAGCTTTGCTGTGTCGGTGAGAAACATTGCTGCCGCATTGACCTTCGCCTCATCTGAACATCCGTTCATCTGATCAAGGTACTGTTCGACATCCTAGCAGAAATTTCCAAGTAGCTTCGAATCATGTGTGCCATCAAACGGTTGCGGTTCCTTCATCCTGATTTTCATGGTCGTGCCACTGTTGCCACCACTGTTAGCCAACGCATGTTTCAGCACCGTAATCGTGTCATCTTGGTCTTTGATGCGAAGCTGAAGTTGTTCCACAACTTCCTCAAGCTTCTTAACTCTGTCCACTGTATCTTGCTGCACCGCAGCGTGCAAGACATCCGTTGCCTCTTTGCACCCTTCAACAGCTTCATTGAATGCCATCCACATCCTTTCCATTTCGTCCCACATAGCTGCAGCCTTTTCTCCATGAGCATAGAGCGCTTCACTGAATTGCCCCATGTTCGCTTCAATTGCTGCTAGCCTCCGTTTACCTTTGGCCTTAGGCTCCCGTTCTTCATGAACGGACTCCTCTCCATCCGAAGGTGCTTCTGCTTCTGAGCCAAAAGCTGGATCTGCGTTACATCTAACCATCTTGCTCTCTACTTGGTCCAAGTAAAGAGTCACGAACCCTGGCTCCTCCGATTTTCGCTGCTGTACTGTCCGCTTCCGTCTACCAATCTTTCCCTTCTGCTGCTTTGGACAGTTTGCAAGGCTGCCAAAGACACCTTCCAGTCAAGTCTCGGTTCCGTCTAACTTCTCTCGCACAGCCTTCGTTGTTTCAACGAACTTGGTCACAAAGCCACCGTTGCCAAAACCGGCCCGGCACTTCTGCTAACTAACTGAGCGCCTGCCTCTGCGGAGCGTTTAGTCTGCGGAGCGCCCGTCTGCCTGTGGAGCACCCGTCTGTCTGCGGAGCGCTACTACGGAGCATCCTGTGCTGTCTGCGGAACGTCCGCCCTGCGGCACGTTCTGTCTGCGGAGCGTCCGCCCTGCGGCACACTCTGTCTGTGGAGCGCCCGACCCTGTGGTGCGCCCTATCTGCGGTTCACGTGGTCTGCGGTGCGCCCACCCTGCGGTGCGCACTGTCTCTGCGGTTCGCGCGGTCTGCGGTGCGCCCACCCTGCGGTGTGCACTGTCTCTGCGGTGCGCACGCCCTGCGGTGCACATTGTCTTTGGAACGCTCGCCTCCTTGCGGAGCGTCCGAACTGCGGAGCGTCTGAACTGCGGACGCTCGTCTGAGCCTGCGGAGCAATCCCAAAAATTTCCTCGCTGCAACCACCTGTCACACGAACTCCGTCAACCTGCGGCTCCAACCAAAACTCCTCCGAATCTTGGCTCTGATACCACCTGTCACAGCCCCACTTAGCCGAGCGCTCTTGACTTGCTAAGAGGGTGTGCGGCACCGTTTAGCAACCTCTCAAGGGCTTGGCCAACTTGATGTTAACTAACGGACTACGCCTACTCATTATGCGGAAACATGTTATATCATTAACTTAGTCATTCATACACATATGCAACAACTGTAACAACACAAGAAAGTATGGAAGTGTTGCGGGTTGCCCAATGCAGAGCCCGTCTTCAATATTTTCACAAGTAAAACAGAGATGCCAAAACCAGCCACTCTCTGGGTGTGCGCCCAACCTGGCTAAAACACACACTTTTACAAAACTGGAAAAACCCAAGTCAACCTCCACTGAGTGACTAACTTGGCTGCCGAAACGACTGCTGCAAACCCTCACTGTATGCTGCTGCCGCACCGCAGAAAACCCAGAAAACGTGCCACTGTCTGAACTTAGCCTCTACCGCAATCCAACTGTGCACTGTGCCAAAAACGACTGCCTGCGGTACCCCTGCGCGGATGCCTCAGGGAAAAGGTGCGCTTTAGCCAAGCGCACTGTTCACATGAACTTTCTCCACACTCCTTGGATAAGCTCCTTTGAAATGACTTGCACTTCGTTTATTTATAGCCTTCTAAGTGTCTTGCCCATGTCAACTTGACATCTTGGCCAACCTCTCAAGGGCTTGGCCAACTTGATGTTAACTAACGGACTACGCCTACTCATTATGCGGAAACATGTTATATCATTAACTTAGTCATTCATACACATATGCAACAACTGTAACAACACAAGAAAGTATGGAAGTGTTGCGGGTTGCCCAATGCAGAGCCCGTCTTCAATATTTTCACAAGTAAAATAGAGATGCCAAAACCAGCCACTCTCTGGGTGTGCGCCCAACCTGGCTAAAACAAACACTTTTACAAAACTGGAAAAACCCAAGTCAACCTCCACTGAGCGACTAACTTGGCTGCCGAAACGACTGCTGTGAACCCTCACTGTATGCTGCTGCCGCACCGCAGAAAACCCAAAAAACGTGCCACTGTCTGAACTTAGCCTCTGCCGCAGTCCAACTGTGCACTGTGCCAAAAACGACTGCCTGCGGTACCCCTGCGCGGATGCCTCAGAACAAAGGTGCACTTTAGCCAAGCGCACTGTTCACATGAACTTTCTCCACACTCCTTGGATAAGCTCCTTTCAAATGACTTGCACTTCGTTTATTTATAGCCTTCTAAGTGTCTTGCCCATGTCAACTTGACATCTTGCTTACCGCACAAGTCACCCCTTGCCGGTTCACCAAGTCAACTTGAAAACACACTTGGCCACTTAACCGTTCCGTTAGTGTCACCCCACCATGGTGAATTTTGACTTAGGCGTTCACGGGTCTGCTTGCCGAAGCCTCTAGAGTGCCACGCACACACTTTGTTGGTGAGCCACGCGCCCCTTTACTTTGACCGAGCGCCCATCTCTTTGACCGCCGTCCGTCGCTAAACGTGCCGTCGCACGCGCGCACCTGTCACCCAACTGCTGTCGTCCGCACGCCCGTGGCTTTGCTTACCAAAACGCTCTTTTGCCGGAGCGCCCAACTGTTCGCACGTCCATCCGCACATCCATCCGCACGTCTGTCCGTCCGCACATGTCCGTCCGCACACTAAGGCCGCGCGCCCACACCTAGGGTCGCGCGCTTGTTTACCGAACGTCTTCACAAGCTTGCATGCCCAACCGCACGCTCAAGGGTCGCGCACCTCAAAGGTGTCGCGTGCCCATCATCAATGTCATCTTTGCCAAGGGGCGCCCGTGCCAAGTCACGTGGGCGCTGACCTTGGGGCGCGCCACATTCCTGACCTCCGTGCCGGTGGTGATTGTGGGTGCTTGCTATCTTTGCCAAGTGAGAGCGCAACTCCATGCTGAACCATCATGACCACGACACCTTGCCCAGGTGTGCCACCATCTAGGTGCGCTGAAAAACGTGGCTGTGACACAAACCTCTTCTAAGGTATTGCACGCAAGGAGCTATTGAAGAAGAAGTTTACACCTCTGGATATTTGATCCCTCTCAACGCATGATAAAGGAGAAGATTTGGATCTAAGATGATATTTATACAAAAACATTACTACATAATTTTTTTTAAAACTTAATTTACTTCAAAATATTTATATTTATATTTATAACAACATTTCAACACCATTTTTAACTTAATTTACTTCAAAATGTTTATATTTATATTTATAACAACATTTAAACAACAAACAATAATATTTTTGTTGACCCAAATGACATATGATTTTTTATTTAACATTTGTTTAAAATAAAAACTATATTTATTTTAATATCTTTACATTCTTCACATCCTTCATGAGATTCTGCCTTCATGTGCATATCCAATTTCTAGTCCAATAAATAAAACTAATCCAAACTATTTTCCACAAGATTATTACATCTTATAAAAAAAACATATAAGAATTTTCATCATAATATAGATAGCCATTTGAATGATTTATCTTATATCTAATGGTCTTAAAACGACCAGAGGTCAAATAAGTCAAAGATTGTTTTTAGTTCATGTCACCAAGTTAGCCCTTTTATCTCATATGTCAAAGTCCTTATATGTCATGAGCTCTCATTAATCAATTCTTCAAAAGTTGGAAACTAAAATCCATTTAGAAATGCTTTCAAATGTAAAATAAAAAATAAAAAATCTCAAACAATAGTACGATACTTCATAAAATCCTAAAATCTTTCCATAAATTTCTGTCAAATTGGATCCAAAAACTCGAAACCACTTATGCTAATGTATTTTCATACATCACGGAATGAAGCATGACAAAACTATTTGGGCTATCATTTAGTTATAATTAATTGGTTTTTATGCATGGCTGGATTATGTTGTGTATAGGCAGGAAATTAAAAATATTGCTAAAATATTGGGTCTAACTTGGAGCCTAATCTCCTTTTGATTTTTCAAGTTAGAAAGGCCTCTTATTAAATCAGCTCAAAATTGTGTCCAAGCCATAAGTCCAACCAGACCATCTGTCAAACGTGAAAGACAAACCTGAGCAAAACCCATCACATAATCCCATGACTTGTGTCCAAGCCATAAGTCCAACCAGACCATCTGTCAAACGCCAAACACAGACCTGAGCAAAACTCATGACATAATCCCATTACTTGTATTGTGTAGAAGGCGAGGGTTTATCAAATCCATATTGTGGGCATACTGGCTTCAGATCCTTGGATATAGAGAAAATTCAGCCATATAGAGCTTCATCGCTTTGAATATATGATGAGAATCAAGAATCATTCAAGTTTCAGCCGCAATGAGGTACTTCCTGAAGTACCTTTTTCTTTGCATTTACATATGGGATTTACGTATTTCAATGCCAATCCTTCACAGACCTATTCCACTATGCTTTTGGGTTTCCAATAGGATATGCTACTGGAGTTTCTCCTTCCATTGATGATGTTGTAGTTTCTCTATATATAAATCATGGTTTATTCTGTTAAAAACGTGGGTTCTCTTTTAATTTTTTTTGCAAAACAAATGGACCTCCAGATTATTTCATTTGTGAATTATTTTAATGCTATAAAAAATACCTGTTTAAGCATGATTCATTTGTAAAGTCTGAGTTTACTTGTTAATGATTGATCGATATCCTGGTTATAACTATTAAATTCCTTCCACTTCAAAAATTGTGCATTGAAGTGTGACTACAGGGCAAGTCCTGCACGTACTAATTTCAGTTCCAGGGATTCGAACTTTGTTCTCTCGGAAACTATATATTTTTTTAATTGGGAGCAATTTACACAATATTAAAATTTGAGTGAATCTAATGGCAAGTAGCATAGATGTATTAGATAATGAAGACACAATTCAACCAAGATAGAATGTTTACATTCATATAATGATGATTCTATGATAATATTTGAGAAGCTACTCGTATAACGATTTCACTTTCTCTTATATACTTAAACAAAGAATTATTGAAACATGTGTTTTATCTAAAGAACAAAAGAGCTATTGAAAAACACGTTCCTTGACTAAATTGATAGGTTGCAAGTTCTAGGAGACAAAATCTATGGATCTAATGATTGGAATTTCCAAAGTCCAAATTAGGGGCAACCATGTGGATGTATAGCCTAAGAAATGTAAACATGATAATGTGAAAACTAGGCTAAAATACTAGAGGAGGAAATATATGTTCGTAGATCTATGCCGCCCTGGTGCTCCTGAACTTGATACTCTCCCTTTGTCCTCTTGATATTCCACCATTTTGAAATCCCCACAAACCAACCAATTAGCCTTGAAGCAAGCATCTGATGCCAAAATTTCTACCATTCCTACAACCTGCATGTGATCCCTGCCCCCCAACCAACCTCAACTCCTGACCAACCTATGAAGATACCCCTAACATTCTGACTAACGTATGAAGATACCCCTAACATTCTGACTAACGTATGAAGATACCCCTAACATTCTAGTATATGCACACCCACACAAATCTCCATATATGTAGTTGTTACAGCATAGGTGTAGTATATATACAACCAACTTAGGCCATGGAACATTATGGCATAGATATAGCTCTATTGGGTACAATTCTAATAGCAAGGGACATAGATTATATATTTAAGGGGAGAGAAGGAGAGCCTTATACATATCATGGGGAAAAATGAATAGAAAGGTTTATTGTCTATGAAGCGAATTCAGAGTAGACATGTGAGATTTGATTTATAATTGATAGGATACTAAAGGGAACTACATGCAAGTACAAAGCTCAGAATGCTCCTAGAAAATAAAAAGGTTTGAAGTGCATGTCAGGTCTGGTTAATTCTTACAATAAAAGAGAGTCCAATCCAAATAAAGTGGTTTCTCCACCTCTGAGTTTGATTAATGGTCAAATAGAAATATGGATAAAAAATGGTTTCACTGTAGTTATGTTCATAGCTAGCCAGCA